>JAJONZ010011999.1:0-17810 GCA_029582445.1 Solanum paucissectum
TAATCACTCATGGTTCCCACAACCCTAGTTGTGGAGTTTAGTTACCCATAATCATATGAACACAATTCATTGCTTTAGATGAAAGAATTATGAACTTACGTAAGAAGAATAATAAACCCAAAAATTCAACTTGAATTGCGACACCAAAATCATAAAAACCAACTTAGGAAATCAAGAATTACTACAGTTGTCGGTTAGTCTCCCAAGTCGAGAACTAAAATAAAAGTAATAATTTCTAACCCCCAAAAATGAGGTTTACATACCCTATTTATAGAAAACAAGTCCTAAATTAAAAGGGAAACAAAATAAGGAAAGTTTGTTCAAGCACGTGTCTTCATTCCACGAGACTGACTCACGAACTGTCAATGGATCTATGGTCCGTGAGTCCCTTCTGTCAGCCAAGATAATGACTCCAGATCTTAAGAGCAAATACTACTGCCGCTAACTCCAAATCATGGGTTGGATAATTTCTCTCATGCACCGTCAATTGGCACGACGCATAGGCAATAACATTCTTATCCTATATAAACACAGCGTCCAATCCAGAATGAGAAGCTTCACAATAAACTATAAAGTCCTTACCTTCCACCGGTAATTCTAGAATGGGGGCGGTGGTCAAGAAAGTCTTGAGTTTTTGGAAGCTCTCCTCACATTTTTCAGTTCAGTCAAATGGTATCTCCTTTTTGGTCAAATTGGTCAAGTGAGTAGCAATTGAAGAAAAATTCTTAACAAATCAACGATAATAGCTAGCGAGTCCCACGAAACTCCTAACTTCCATCACAGAGCTAGGCCTAACACAATTCCTAACCGCTTCAATCTTTTGAGGATCTACCATTACACCTTCTTTTGACACTACATGCCCCAAAAATGCAACTGATTTCAACCAAAATTCATATTTTGAAAATTTAGCATATAACTTTTTTTTCCTAAGAACACCCTAAACAGTACGAAGATGGTTGGCATGCTCTTCTTCACTTTTCGAATAAATCAAAATATCATCAATAAAGACTATCACAAAGGAATCAAGAAATGGCTTGAACACCCCATTCATCAAACTCATGAAAGCTGCAGGCGCATTGGTCAAACCAAAAGACATAACCAATCTAAACGTCGTCTTGGGTACATCCTCAGGCCTAATTTTCAATTGATGGTAACCGGATCTTAGATCAATCTTTGAGAAAATCGCTGCAACTTGCAATTGGTCAAAGAGATCATCTATTCTAGGCAAGGGGTACCTATTTCGAATAGTGACTCTATTTAATTGCCGGTAATCAATACACATTCTCATACTACCATCCTTCTTCTTAACAGACAAAATTGGAGCACCCCATGGGGAAGCACTAGGGAAAATAAATCCCTTAACAAGGAGCTCTTGGATTTGAGCCTTAAGCTCTCTTAATTCTGCCGGAGCCATGCGATATGGAGGGATAGAAATGGGACGAGTACCAGGCTCTAAATCAATGCAAAAATCTATATCACTATCCGAAGGCATACCATGCAAGTCATTAGGAAACACTTCACTAAATTCAGACACTACAGGAATAGACCCAATGGATGGAGTCTCAATCTCAACATCCCTACCATGAGCCAAATAAGCCAAACAACCCTGCTCTACTAATTAACTAGCCCGAATGGGGGATATATTCTTAGCTTGCTTAGGCTTGTACACCCCTTCCCACTCTAATTTTCCCCTTCCCGAAATTTTTAGAGTTACAGACTTAGTATTACAATTAAGCACATCATAATAGGGGGACAACCAAGTAATGCCTAAGATTATGTCAAAGTCAATCATATCCAAAATCACCAAATCAGCCCAAGTCTGAAAACCCATAAACACAATAAGACAAGCATGATAGACATGGGTAACTATGATTGACTCTCCAACTGGGGTAGAAACACGAATAGGAGCGTCAAGAATATCATAAATTATCTCAAAATCAAAGGCAAATCTCACAGATACAGACAAATAAGTAGAACCTGGATCAAACAACACATTAGCCATTCGGTCAAAAAACAAGAATAGTACCTGTGATCACCACGTCGGATGCCTCCACCTCATTCTTACCCGAAAAAGCATAACATTGAGCCCTATCATCTTGTCGAGCTACTTCCCTGCCTGGTTGCATGTTACCCCTACCTCCATTACCATTACCATTTCCTCTACCTCCATGAACTCACTGATTACCTCCTCTCCCACCTTGTGGACGTCCTCTACCATTATTACCGTTCCCCGCAGGTACCACTGCCCTAGATTGCTGTTGTTGTGTGGAATCTAACACACATAGGTAGGGACAATCTCTCCTCATATGCCCAGGTTCTCCATAATTATAACAAGTACGATCAAAAGATGGTATGCTTCCCGTCAAAGGCAAGACAATCTGATTATCCTAAAAATTATGAGATGGAGTTCCTGAGTAGTTACCTGTAGAGGTGGGCATAGCGGATTGAATTGGCTTGGCTGCAAGTCTTGGCCTTCCAGACCCCTTAGAGTAAGAGCCTTGAAAGTTACCTGAATTCTTTGCCCTTTTTGCCCAAGCCTTAGCTTGACCGTCTCGCCTCACCCCCTCCACTTTCTTAACATAGTCTGTCACCTCATTAAAACTCTTCCGTGCAGAAGTCATATGGACAGATAATACTTGCAACTCAGAATTCAAACCTCTAATAAACAAACGGATCCTCTCCTACTCAGTAGTAACTAACTAGTAGAATATCTGGATAAAGCATGGAATTTGGCCTCATAAGCAGCCACAGACATACCACTTTACTCTAACGCCATAAATTCATCCTTCTTGTGATCCCTCAAAGTTATGGGCACATACTTTTCTAGAAACAGAGCATGAAATTAGGTCCAAGTAACTGGAGGTAAAGTAGAAGATTTGCATTCCATATAAGCTCTCCACCACTGCTTGGCCTCACCTTGAAGTTGGAAAACACGAACTCAACCCCATGTTGGTGAACAATACCCAATTTATGCAGCCTCTCATAACAGTCTAAGGTAAGCTCATAAGCATCTTCAGTCTCAGAACCAACAAATACCGGAGGCTTAAGCTTCAGAAACTTAGTCAACATATCATGCTCGTTCCCAGTCATAACAGAACCCAACAAAGGACGGAAGAAAACATCAGTACCTACATTTCCACCCGTCTTGGGCGCAGTGCTAGCAACAGGAGGATTAGTAGGTGTTTGAGTTGCTTGAGCATATGGAAGCACTCCAGGACCATCCAACCCTTTCAAGAACGCCATAATCTGTTGAGCTACCACCGGATCGATGGGTGGAACAGCCGCAGTATCCACTGGCACCTCTTCCTCTTGTCCATTTTCCTCAACATCTTCAACCTCAATATCTTCTTCTATCTCCTCATTATGCGCAGGAGGGTTCTCATTCATAGGAACATTATATATCGGCACCTCATTCACAGCAGGCACTACTCCCTCATGGCATCTACCCCTAACTCTTCCTCTACCTCTGCCTCGACCACGACCTCTCACTGCAGATTGCCTCAGCTGGATCATTGACAGGATCTACGAGCCTAACACCATTATACCTAGTATTAACCATCTGCGAACAGAAGAATGAAGGAGGATAGATACCAATTAGAATTGCCAGATACCAATTGGAATCAAGTCATAGCACGAATGGAGACAAGAGAAAAATAGAGATTTCATAAAGTCTTATAGCCTTTCGAAGAAAAGTAAAGGCATCCCCCTACCGTTACGCGAGACTCTACTAGACTCATTTTGGTACATCGAGATCAACGAACCTAGGATATGATACCAACTTTGTCACGACCCAGACCGTCGTAATTGGCACCCACACTAACTATCTGGTGGGAGAACCACTACTACAACCCAAACTAAGCAACTAAAATAATACTAAGACAATTAAGTTACGGAAGAAAGTTAATTAACTAAACAAATGCGGAATAAACAACCTAGAACCTGAAAGTCAATGTACCAAAACATCTAAACAAATGATCCAAGTCTAAACAAGAAGGGATACATCCCTAAACTAATGAACTAATCAACTAACTAGAACAAATATCTAAGTATGGAAATAATGGACATAGAGGAAAGAGAATCCCATGGCAGCCCGGAAGAATTGGCTCACCCTTGAATTCGAAGCGACGATCACTGATCTTCTAAGCGAGGTATGTCAATAGTCGCGTGAACATACCCTGTAATCAACAAAAATAAGAGCAAGTGCAGAATCAGTACACAACCACAGTGTACTGGTAGGATTACGCGGCTATCCCACTAGTGCAACATAAGCAAGTCAAACAACATTAAAATCACATGCATATATATCAACATATACAACATCATCAACATGAAGAATCAACAACGCATTTCACATTTATCATCACATCATTGGTCCTCTCATTGAACCTAAACCCAAACAGTTAGCATGCCGGAATGTGGCAATTTGATCCCATATTTATGCCAGAACGTGGCAACCGATCCCATATTTATGCCAAAATGTGGCAATCCGATCCAAGTTAGTTATGTCGGAACGTGGGAACCTATCCCATTCACACACCACAATCACAAGTACAAGTACATCACCAAGATCATACATTTAAGTCATGATTTCATGTCAATGATATTCATCTATCTCATTTTCAACAAGTGTGATCAACATTGCAACATTCATACATACACAAGTATCACGACGAAGCAAGAACAAGCATACATCACACAAACATAGAATCACAACCATCACCTACCTCAAAACAAGCTTAAAAACCCTAAGAAACTTGATCTTTCCCTTTCCGGATTCGTTCCGCTTGTTCTTGGTCTACAAAAAATCAATATAATCCAGGAATCAATAAACAATTAGTAATTACCTGAATTACCAACAAATCTAACAAACCCTAGATCAACCCATGATCCCAATTATCCAATTAAGGGTTGTTTCCACCATAGATTCAAGATCAAAACCCTCCCCCATCAATATTCACCTATTCTATGACGTTCTATGAATCAAAAAATAGATTCAGGGAGTGAAAAGCTTACCTTTAGCCTCAAGATTGGTGAAATATGAGTATGAGTCGCCTGGGGGTCGTTCCTTAGCTCTAAAAGTTGAAAAGTGCATAATGAGATTGTTTAGGGGTTTATTAATGACTTTAATTCGCGTCGGGCCCGCCACAACGGCCACTACCCCATCACAGCGGTGACGCCAGAGCGACAATAATTACCGCCAAAGCGGCATTCTTGAACCAGTGAGCTATTCGTCTTTCATCTATGATTTTAAGTCTCGTCATACCCGCCACAACGACCCAAATCCTGCAGTAGCGGCTCCGCCAGAACGGCCAAACCCAGCGCAAAAGCGGCTAAAACAAAACTGAGAACTATTTAAAGAATTCCAAAATTTCCCTTTCACAACACACTTCTAACCAACAACACTCGGAAAATACCCTTTGCGCTAAGATCGATTCCAAGAGTTCTACTCGCTCGAATTCAGTTCCGTAAAGTCGTACGGATTCCTTAACAAGTTAGCTATCTACTCATGCAATCAAAACCATAATTACTCCAACCGATTTTTACCATATTTCCCTACCTTTTGGTGACTCTGATTTCCTCCAAACCTGGACAAGGTTGGGAAAATTTAAATACTATAAAAAAGTTTTTCTTGCCCCAAATTTTCCCTCGTTGGCATTTCTATAACGACGGAACCCGATCGTTACAATAAATTTTGAAAGGATTTCAATGCTAAGAATAAAGATGTAGGGCGAGATAGGATTGCCTTGACGGATACCTCTTGAGTAGACTCTCTTGAGTCTTGCCTCTCTACAAAGATTAGCCAGCTCACATATATCAAACATTATAGACAAGTAATGCTATGATTGAGTTTATTTCTTAAATAGTCATTTATATTTCAAAAATCGTCTATTAAATTATATTTGATCTTTTATAACTATAAAAATCACTCAATTTTTTCCCTCAAAATGCTAAACAAAAAAAAATTATTCTCTTTTAGTTGACATGCCATGTCATGTTAAACACTTTATTCAGTTCAAATTTGAAAAACGAAAGAATATAAAATATGACCTTTTGAGAAGAATTCTTTAATGAACTTTTTTTTGTTTAATTATTTGAGAACATATACATTGACATGCATAAAGCCTAATATAAAAAAAAAGGAAACAATAATATTTGATTCATTTGAAGCGACTCAAAAACAAAAAGACTCGAAAATAAAATGAGACAAAAACAGTGTTATTAACTTTAATTCTTCTTCTTCGCTGCTCTCGGCGTATGATAGTGTGAACTGCTAACGTGTGCCAATTGATAGAATGGTGAGAGAAAGGAAGAAAAAGGAAGTACCTAAGCTGTTGGTGACGCCGGAAAGGATGGAGCATACAGATCTAGGGAGCAACATGCAAATGGATGATACAGTAGGGAAAGAATCAATGTAACAGTGGCCACCACTTCCATCGAAGGAGGTGACCACAAAATCTATTGGAGCAACGCAACATGAAAAGAATGGAGACAAGGAATCTCAAGGCGAAATAAGTAGTAATCAAGGTAGTGACAAACAAGACGTTAGGAAGTAGAACCGGGGAAAATGGATAAACTTCTTTAACTCAAGTAGGTTGTCAGCTGAAGGGAGGAGTCTGAGTTATATAACTCCAGTCATGAAGATTGGAGAAAAAGTGATTGAACTAAAGAAGGAAGAAATTGATAAAGCAACAGAGTAGTGGAAACAATCCCTTATTCTATATGTTGTAGGGGAATCACCTACCATAGCTGCGATGGAAAGGTACATAGCTTTACAAGTTAATACTGTGAGTAAGACTAAGGTGTACTATCATAATGATGGCTATTTTTTAGTGCGATTTGCTAATTTGGATGATAAAAATGAAGTATTGTACTCAAGACCACACTTGCTCGACAATCGACCCATTATTATGAAGGCTTGGAGTCTTGAGTTTGATTTCAATAAGGAAGTGCTACAAACAGTCCCTATTTGGGTGAAATATCCTAATTTGCCTCTCAGTTGCTGGAGTATGGACTCCTTGAGTAGGATTAGTAGTGGACTAGGGGAACCATTATATGCAAATGAATGCACTACTAAGGTTGATAGAATATCATTTTCTCAAGTGCTTATTGAAATGGATGTGGCTAGGGAATTACCTAGAAAGATGAAAGTTGAAGATCCAAGTGCAAGGGTATTTAAACAAGCAGTACAATATGAATGGGTACCAGAATATTGTGCTAAATGAATGCAGGTGGCGCATAAATGTAATGGGAAAGAAGGGGTGAAAGTACAGAGGAAAGTAACAAAATGGTAACCTAAAGTGGATGCTAATCAAACAAGGGAGGTTAAGGTACCAGAAGTCAAGGAATAAGTAGTAGCACCTAGAGAGGAAATATGGAAGCAAACACCAGTAAAGGCAATAGGAAGAAGTTCAAGAAAACCACCAAATGTGCAAATGATGATGCAGAACAGATTTGGTACTATACAGGTTTATGAACAAGGAAGTTCAAGTCAGGATTGCCAACATAAGCACAAGCAGGGTGAAGGAGATAACAGGAACATACCAGTTTTGACTGCATATGCAGCTAGTCACTTGGAACATTAGAGGACTAAATAAACCTCACAAACATAAGGAATTAAGGTTGTTTTTTAGGAAAAATAATGTTAGTATTATAGTAGTACTAGAGCATAAAATAAAGGAAGAGTTGGCTAATAAAATAATCCAGAAAGTTGCTCCAGGGTGGAGATATGAGGGAAATTATGCATTTACTCCTAAGGGTAGAATTTGGATGATATGGGATCCTAAGTGTATGGACTGTGTAGTGGGAAGTAAGTCTGATCAATACATACAAACAAACATATAGATTAAAGGAAGTGGAATGGAGTTTATGTTTGTGGTAGTTTATGGGTTACATACAATTAAAGATAGACTGGTATTGTGGGAGGACCTTAGGAGACTGGTTGCTATAGCTCAAGGACCATTGTTGTGCATAGGGGACTATAATGTAGTGTTGCAAGCTGAAGATAGACCACAAGGCAGCCAAGTACAAGATATAGCGGTTAAAGACTTCAATGATTTCATAATAGACACTGGTATGCAGGGGCTGAAAATAGTTTGGGGCATATACACATGGACGAATGGACACACATGCAGCAGGATATACATGGCTTTAGTGAATGCTGAATGGATGATACAAATGCCAATTATGGAGGTGAAAATACTCAGGCCAAGGGTGTCTGATCACTCTCCTTTGAAGATTGCACTAGATAAGAGGAACCACAAGAATTATAGAGCTTTTAGATTCTTTAACTGCATTGCAGATCATACAAGTTTCCTACCATTAGTAAAGCAAGCATGGCAAGGAGAGGCAAAAGGGAGCATGAAAGAAGTCTGGAACAAACTCAGAATAGTCATCAGAGCTATTAAACTGAATAATACTGAATTCAGGGGAGTTAGGGACAGGATACAGATCATTAGAACACAGCAACATCAAATTCAACATGAAATGATAGATCACAGGCAAGTGAAAGATAAAAAGGAACAAGAGAAGGCACTGAAACAACAATTGGAGAAATGGATTCTAATTGAGGAGAGTGCTATGAGACAAAAGTCAAGGGTGCAATGGTTGGATCTAAGAGATGCAAACACAAATTATTTCTTTGCTTACATGAAGAACATGCGGGCACAGAATATTATAACTAGCCTTACAACTGTTGCCGGTATTAGTGTGTATTCTCAAGAGGAAATTGAAAAGGAGGCAATTACATTTTATCAGGAACTTCTTGGTCATAATGCATTTAGGTTGCCTAGTGTGGATAAGCAAGTAATGAAGGAAGGCGGAAAGTTGAATAGAAACAAATGAAATTAGCAGCTCCAATTACAAAAGAGGAGGTGGAATCTGCTTTGCAAGGGATTAATGATCTTAAAGCTCCAGAGAAGGATGGACTCAATGCTGTTTTTTTCATGAAAGCATGGCAGTGGTGGGAGATGAGGTAATTAATGTTGTCCTATAATTCTTTAATACAGGGAAATGTACCAGGCAATTAATTGTACAAATGTAACTCTCATTCCTAAGGTGCAGAATCCAACCAGGATTAGTGAGTATATGCCTATATCATGTTGCTCAACATTATATAAAATCATAGCTAAAGTCATCACTGCAAGGTTAAAACCTGTTATGGAAACATTAGTGGATCCAAATCAGTCATATTTTGTACCAGGGAGGGCATTGAATGATAATGTAATATTGAGTCATGAATTGGTTAAAGGGTATGGTAGACAAGGAATTTCAAGGAGATGTATGGTGAAGGTGGACATGAGGAAAGCATATGCTTCCTTGGAATGGACATTCTTGGAACAAATACTGGAAGAACTTCAAATGCCAGCCAAAGTCGTTCAATGGATCATGCAATGTGTTACTACAATCACTTATTCTATCCAGATAAATGGACATAGCACAACTCCTTTTAAGGCAAAGAGGGGAGTGAGACAAGGATATCCAATGTCTCCTTACCTATTTGTGCTAGCCATGGATTAATTGACTAGAATTTTAAAGAACTTGCAGAAAAATCCTGATTTTCACTACCATCCTAGATGCAAAAAATAGAAAATAGTGCAGTTGAGCTTTGCTGATGATTTGCTAATGTTTTGTAGAGGTGACCTAAAGTCAGTGAAATTGTTTTATGATGTTTTCTAAAGCTTCTGGTCTGGTTGCAAATGTAGAAAAGAGTAGTGTCTATTTTGGAGGAGTTAATAAACAACATCAAGAGGAGATTCTGTAGGAACTACAATATGTTAAAGGTGAACTACCTTTTAGGTACCTTGGAGTGCCCTTGAGTACTAAAAGGATTTCCATTGTACAATGTAAGCCTCTACTGGACAGGATGTTAAGCAGGATTACAAGTTGGACAACAAAGTTCCTATCATATGCAGGTAGCGCTCAACTTATCAAAAGTGTGTTGTATGCAATTCAAATGTTTTGGGCTCAGATTTTTGCTCTTCCAAAGGAAGTGATACAAACAATGGAGAATATGTGCAGGAAATTTCTATGGACAGGAAATATTGAGACTTTGAGGAAAGCATTAGTGGCATGGGACAAGATGTTTTGGCCAAAAGCAAGTGTAGGATTGAATTTCCTTGATATATATATACATGGAACAAAGCAGCAGTTGGCAAGTTATTGTGAAATCTATGCCAAAAAAAGGATAAATTATGGGTTGTATGGATACATAGTTACTATGAAAAAAAAGGTGTATGGAATAAATAAGCTCAACATGCTTCTTGGGTGGTACAGAAGATACTAAAGGCTGCAAAATATTTACAAGAGGCAGGATTTAGTGAAAGGGATATTAGTAATATGACACAGTACAACATAAGTAAACTGTATTGGTAGATGAGAGGTACAAAGTAGAAGGTAGAATGGAGATCACTAGTGTGGACAAATTTTGGAGCCCCTAAGTGGTTGTTCATCATGTATTTGGCAGTGAAAAGAAGACTTGCAACAAAAGACAGATTGGCAAAGTGGGGAATCATTCAAGTACTAACATGTCCCTTATGTCAATTAGTAGATGAAGATCATGATCACATATTTTTCCAATGTACATATGCAGCAGAGGTGTGGAGGAGTATACTACATTGGCAGGGAATAGCAAGAAATGAAATGAACTGGACTAGTGAGATAAATTGGGCAGTGCAATACATGAAAGGAAGAAGCAGCAAGTCCCTTGTGTATAGAATGGCAATGGCAAACACAATTTATCATTTATGGCTAGAGCGCAATATCAGAATTTTTCAACAAAAGCAGTTGTTAGTAAGCTACTTGATCAGGCGTATAATTCAAGAGATACATGGGAGAGACATTAGATATCCAAGAATAGCTACTAGATTAAGCACTTTAAATACTTATCCATAGAGATAGCTAGCAGATGTGAGAACTTGGTTTAGCAAGGATGGAGCTTATGTCCATACCGGCTATTTTTTTATTTTGTAACATTTACTTGGTAAATAAAATGTTTACTTACCAAAAAAAAACTTTATAAAATTAAATAACAAGCAAATCATTTTTTAAAACAAAAAGGTCACAAGTCCAAACTATAATTTGTGACAGGTAATGTAATTTTTTTTAGCATAAGTAGAGGCTTTCTACATAAAAATTAAGTCCACGATTTGATTTCAAATATATCGTTCCACTACACAAATCATTTTGATCGTAGAAATATTCATAACAAATTTAACAATGCTAATTTGTTCTTTGCTTCTATCAAACTCTACTCAAATATATTGTCATGTATATCATTATTCAATCCGACAATTTTAAATTCCAGCTCTAAAATCAAATGCAAATAATAATTTCTTCGAGTAATCCAACATGTATCTAAATAACTCCTCGTATTGATAAATCTTTCCTACTAAGACATGTAAAAAATTAACGATGCTTTTAATTTCTTTTCATGATTCGTTATCTATGGTTAAAGTGAAATTTCAACTTATTGTGGGCCCACTTAAAATCTTAACTATCATCAAAACTTTATACTTTTTTTCTAACGGTTCATAACCTAGTGAACAGTAATTTAGAGGGTTGTACAGAGTTATTTGAGTGAGGAATTTGTTTCAACATAAAAGTCGTATTTTTTTCTTGTACTGAAATTGAAAATTCTAACAAACTCTAAGTACCTGAGTAATTTTTTTTTCCATTGGGAGACTCTTAAGTCTTGGCTTTCATATTTCGAACATTACATTACAATTCAACAGATTTTTTCTAAATTGAGTTGTAAATAATAGACTAATAAAGTTATAATCATGTCCGTAATTTTATCTTAATTTCACCTAACTTTCATATGAAATTCAACTCGTAATTCTTTACAGTGACGGAAGAGATAAAGAAAAAAATAATATTTAATTTATATGATCAAATGCTTATTAAGTATGGCCCCTCAGTTCTTTTCTTTTGTGTTTTGAGGATTAAATTATATTAATTTTGATTAATATTTTAAGGTATATAATTTTATTTAAATTAAATTGATTTTCTAAATACAAAATATGAGAATATTTCTAGCGTAATAGGAGTAATTATTATTTGTAATATAACCAATTAATTCCTATCCCTAAGAGTAAATGAGTAATGTTTTTTTATTCAGAGAGTCTTTGAGTTAATTCCTTGAATGGTTATTTCTGTTTATGAAATAGTTAATTAATTTTTTTAATAGTTTTTTGGAATTGTACAATCACTCAACTGTGACATTCTTAATTATATATTCAAAGATTTTCTATTAATTCCATGTCACATTAAATATTTTATTCAATTCAGATTTGAAATTCTTAATTATTAGGAAAAAAGAAAAAAGAAAATATTACCATTCTAGAAGAACTTTTTTATGAATTTTTTATTATTTGATAGCACATACTTTGTAAAAAAATTTAAAAAAAACATATGCTTTTACATACATAAATCCTGATAATATTATAATATATTGAGCAATAATATTCATTTGGAAAAGAAAAAAAAGCAATGTCTTTTAACTTGATAGAATTAAATAACAAGCAAATCAATGGAAAAAATAAGATAACAAGTCCAAACTTAGTAATAAGTATTGAAATATTTTTATTTATTTTAGCATAAGTATAGGATTTCTACATAAAAATTAATGACATTAATTCCATCATCTGTTGGAGCTCCATGAATTTCCAAATATCTCCAACTATTTTTTTCAACATCATAAAAGTTACAAAATAAAATACTATTTTTCATCGCAATAAATATAATCTCTCTATCACGAGAATCATAGAATCTTTGAGGTGGACAATATTTTGGTTTTGATATATCTTCCACATCTTTCCATTGCAGAGGAATGTGAATGCCATGACTCTTCCATTCTTATTTTTCAGAATTTTCTAAAATCCACAAATCATTTTGACCAGTGAAACATCCTCAACAGTCTAGCAACGCTATTTTATCCTTCAATTCAATCAAATCATAATCAAATATATTGTCACATATATCATTTCCCAATTCAATAACTCTGAAATTTTCAGCTCTTAAATCAAATGCAACTATTGATTTCTTCGAGTAATCCATCATATAGATAACTCCTTTAATAGAGTAACTTTTTATACTAAAACATGAGAAACAAATCAAAGATACCTTCAATTTTTCTCCATGATTTGTCTATGCTTAAAGTGAAAATAAAATTTTGTACATGCCCACGTGAATTATCAACCTGCATCAAAACTTTGTATTTCTTTTCTATGGGTTCATAGCCTAGTGAATAGTAATATGAAGATTCAATTGAGTGAGAATTTTTTCTCTGATAAGGAAGTAGTACCATTTTTCTCGTACTTCCAGATGCAGTATGAATCATTAACACACGGTCATTGAAATATTTATCGTGACAATTAAAATTCCATCTAGATGTATTTCCTTCTTCGTTTAGATCTACAACGTATAGATCTTCAGCTTTTCCCATAAGGAATTTTGTTCCACCATCGCGAGTCATACAGCGTAGGTAATGGACACGAGTAAAATCTGAATCCAACACAAGGACATCAAAACTTTTGGAAACGCATCTAAAGCGCATCAATGACAAAACAGGAAGCCATTGGATATTTCAACAATTAGTTCTTTAAGAAGAGTAGGAATTCTTCTAATAGGTATGATATTTGTATCTTAAGTGGAGGATGAAGACTGAGTGAGTCAAACTAAAGTCTTTGCAAACTTTTATAAGTAGGCTAAAGTTTCCTCATTAAATGTTTTATTTGACTTTATTATCTACTTGTATTAAATCATTTGCATTGGATTAAATTTATATTAAGTTGATCTGATTCAAAATAATTGTTTATTTTTTTGACTTGACTTAATAGGAAATTTAATAAAGTAAATAATATTTTTGAATTATGTATATATATGGTGTTAAATTAAGGATATGTATAATTTACTAAAATGCAATTTTAGTTAATATACCATATGAAGAAGTCCAAATTAAAGATCACTTGTCGAAAAAGAAAAAAACATTCTTTATGAAACAAACTAAAAGGGATTATAAGATAAACAAATTAAAATTAAAAAATAATTAAATTTATATATTCAAAACTATACAAATTAATTATTTATCTATAAGAGCAAATGAATAATATTTTTTCTATTTGTGTAGACTCTCTTGAATCTTTCCTCTCTACAAAGATTAGCCAGCTCACATATACCAAACATTATATATAAGTAATGTTCTCATTAAGTTAATTTATTAAATAATTATTTATATTTCTAAAATTTTCTATTAATTAAAATTACTTGATTTTTATAACTATAAAAATCACTCAATTATTTTTTCCCTCAAAAATGCTAAATTAAAAAAAATCTCTTTTAGTTGACATGCCATGTCACATTAAACACTTTATTCAATTCAAATTTGAAAAGAGAAAGAATATAAAATATTACCTTTTGATAAGAATTCTTTTATGATCTGTTTAAAAAAATCATTTGAGAACATATACATTGACATGCATAAAGCCTAATATAACAGAAAGAAAAATAATATTTGGTTCATTTGAAACAACTCGAAAAAAGAGAGAGACAAAAAGAGTGTTATTAACTTTATATAATTAAATACCAAACAAATTATTTTATTTTTAAAAAGGTCACAAGTCCAAACTTTAATTTGTGACAAGAAATGTAATTTTTTTAGCATAAGTAGACGCTTCCTACATTAAAATTAAGTCCAAACTTTTATTTCAAATATATCTTTCCACTACACAAATTATTTTGATCATATAAATATTCATAACAAATCTAATAATGATAATTTTTTCCTCACTTCTATCAAACTGTATTAAAATATTTTGTCATCTATATCATTACTCAATCCAACAATTCTAAATTTTCAGCTCTAAAATTTAAATGCAAATAATAATTTCTTCAAGTAATCCAACATGTAGCTAAATAACTCCGTGTATTGAGAAACTCTTCCTACTAAAATATGTAAAATATCAACGATGCTTTTAATCCCATTCATGATTCATTGTCTATGCTTAAAGTGAAAATTCAACTTCTTGTGGGCCCACTTGAAATCTTAACTATCATCAAAACTTTTTTTTTCTTCTAACGGTTTATAACCTAGTGAACAGTAATTTAGAGGATTGTACAGAGTTATCTGAGTAAGGAATTTGTTTCAGCAAGAATGTCGTATTTTTTTCGTGTACTGAAGTTGAAAATTCTAATAGACTCTAAGTAAGTGTGAATTTTTTTGTTTTTTTTCATTTGGAGACTCTCAAATCTTGCTTTCATATTTCAAACATTACATTACAATCCAAGAGATCTGTTCTAAATTGAGTTGTAAATAATAGACTAATAAAGCTATAGTCATGTATGTATTTGCATCTTAATTTTACCTCGCCTTTTTCTAGAATTCACTTCGTAATTCTTTGCAGTGACGGAAGAGATAACGTAAAAAATAATAATGTATACGATCAAATGCTTACTAAGTATGGTCCCTCGGTTCTTTTCTTTTGTGTTTTGAGAATTAAATTACATTAATTTTGATTAATATTTTAAGATATATATTTTTATTTAAATTAAATTGATTTTTTAAATAAAAAATATGAGAATATTTCTAGTGGAATAGGAGTAATTATTATTTGCAAGAAAACCAATTAATTCTCTCTCTGAGAGTAAATGAGTAATGTGTTTCCACTCGGAGAGTCTTTGTGCTAATTCCTTGAATATCTATTTATGTTTATGAAATTATCAATAAATTTTTTTATATTCTTTTAAAATTGTAATATCACTCAAACTGTTGTTTTATTTATTTATTATTATTTTCAAAATATATTGAATATAACAAAAGATTTCTTCTCTCCTAATTGACATTTCATGTCACATTAAATATTTTATTCAATTCAAATTTATTATTCTTAACTATTAGACAAAAAGAAAAATATAAAATATTATCATTCTAGAAGAATTTTTTTATGCTTTTTATTATTTGATAACACATACTTTATAAACAATTTTTTTTTTAAAAAACATATGCTTTTAACATACATAAAGCCTAATAATATTATAGAGTGCAATAATATTCATTTGGAGCGACTCAGAAAAAAAAAGAAAAATAAGATCATAAGTCTAAACTTAGTAATAAGTTGAAATATTTTTATTTATTATTTTAGCATAAGTAGAGGCCTTCTACATAAATATTAATGCCATTAATTCCATCTTCTATTGGAGCTCCGTGAATTTCCAAATATCTCCAACAACTTTTCTCAACATCATAAAAATAACAAAATAAAATATTATTTTTCACCGCAATAAATATAATTTCGCCATTACGAGAATCGCAAAATCCTTGAGGAGGTCCATATTTTGGTTTCAATATATCTTCCACATCTTTCCACTGCGAAGGAATGTGAATGCCATGACTCTTCCATTCTTCTTTTTCAGAATTTTCTAAAATCCATAAATCATTTTCACCGGTGAAACTTCCACAACAATCCAGCAATGCTATTTCGCCCTTCACTTCATTCAAATCATAATTAAATATCGTGTCACATATATCATTACCTAATCCAATAACTCTGAAATTTTCAGCTCTTAAATCAAATGCAATTATTGAATTCTTCGAGTAATTCATCATATAGATAAATCCTTTAATAGAGCAACTTTTCATACTAAAATATGGTAAAAAATTAATGATATCTTTAATTTTTCTTCATGATTTGTCTATGCTTAAGGTGAAAATAAAATTCCGTACATGCCCACTTGAATTATGAACTTGCATCAAAACTTTGTACTTCTTTTCTACGGTTCATAACCTAGCGAATAGTAATATAAAGATTTGACCGAGTGAAATATTTTTTTCTTATAGGGAAGTACTATCATTTTTCCTGTACTGGGATTGAAAATTCTAACAGGCTCCTTATCGTGCTTCCAGATGCTGTACGAACCATTAACACACGGTCCATTGAAATATTGATCGTGACCATCAAAATTTCATCTAGATGTATTTCCTTCTTCGTTTAGATCTACAACGTATAGATTTTCAGCTTTCCCCATAAGGAATTTTGTTCCACCATTGTGAGTCATAGAGTTTAGGTGATGGACATGAGTAAATTATGAATCCAACACAAGGGCATCAATTTTTTTGGAAACGCACCTAAAGCGTATCAATGACATAAAACGAAGCCATAGGAATATTTCAACAATTAGTTCTTGAGGAAGAGTAGGAATTCTTCTCATAGGTATCATATTTGTATCCTAAGTTGAGGTTGAAGACTGAGTGAGTCAAACTAATGTCTTTGCAAGATTTTATAAGTAGGCTAAGTTTTCCTCATTAAATGTTTTGTATGACTTTATTATCTACTTGTATTAAAACACTAGGGAATTTGACCGCGCTTCGCGCAGTTATGAAATATATATGTAAGCTTATTTTAAAAAATAATTATGATACAATAAATAAAAAATTAATTAAATATTTAAAAAAAATGATAAAATAACATTACAATTTTTATTTTGTAGAATTAGAGCTTAACTGGATTACATTTTTATTATAAAATATTTTTCAAAATTAAAAAACTAATTTATTAAGAAAAAAATTTCATATATATTATGATGTTAATACATAAAATTCGGATAAACTTATTGAAGGACTTGATTTTTTTTTCTTATTTTTGACAAATGATAAATTTACTATCCGATGAATCTTCCTTTAATTCGAAAAATAAATGATGAAACTAAAAATAGGAGGAAAAAGTGATAAATATTTCTATTTCATTTCTTCTTTGATATTTAATCCTTTCTTTGTCCTTGTTTTTTCTCTTATTCATCATCGTCTAAATAATTATTTT
>JAJONZ010012000.1:0-25882 GCA_029582445.1 Solanum paucissectum
GTCCAAAATGAATGATAGAAATTTGTGTGGTTGTAAATCATTTCATTAAGGGTAAAAAAGATATTTTATAGGCAAATTGTTACTTAAAATAGAAATGTATCATTCTTTTTGGGACTGACTAAAAAGGAAAGTAAGTCATATAAATTGGGACAGAGGGAGTATATCATTATCAGTACGATTGCAAAATATTTGTAATGACCCAATCCGTCAGTGATATGGTCTGCTTTGGGTTTGGGCCCACACAACTTTAAAACACGTCACTAATGGGTAAGGACGGCTTACTTATACACCCAACATCTCTCTTGTGTTGTGCCAATGTGGGACTTCTTATCTGAAGTTAATATTATTGCACAATATTTGAGTATGACTATTATAGATAAATAATTTTTCAAAGAGTGTACAACTATAATGAATGTCATTGTTGTTATCGGTAGAATGTTGCTATAGAGAAGTTAAATATAACATGAAGTTTGCCAATCACAAAATCAGTAGACACGCACATAAAATGCAAATATGCTTTTTCAAATTACTTGAAGTAACCGTTAGTTTTTTTTAGCGTCAAAGCTCGAGAATTTATTTTATTTTATTGTGTCTACTGATAAAAGAATATCCAATTAAAAAAACAAAACTCTTATACAACGAGCACCAATAATCTAGTGGTAGAATATTACTCTACTACTATATAAACCTCCATTAAATTTCTAGATTGTACATTTTATAATTGTGCAATTTAAGAAAATCGATGAGTTTCATCATTTTTTTTGTTGAAAAAATCACTAAATTCATCATTTTAGTTTTTAAAACAAATACCACCAATTAATGCGGTCTATTTTTTTTTGAAACACTTATTATTTTTCCTGTTAGTTGTAACTATTAATAATTAATAATCATAGCCAACTTTTTTTTAATTTTGAACTATGAATTATCTTTCGTTTAACTATTCAACTATAGATTTAAGTAGTTGCTATTTACCACTTTCTATATTTGTGACAAATTTTTGTTGTCACTTAATCACATGTTGATTAAAGACAATAAGGTGATCGTCACTAACTGTTTATATTATTAGTGACGAAAATTAATGTCACAAATTAAATATAAAATTTTGTGGCTAAAGATTACAATTTTTAACTACAAATTTTAATTTGTCGCTATTAAATAATGTATTTTTTATGACAAAAATTTTTCGTGTCCAAAATTTAACTAATTTTAAGACAAAACTTAATTCATCACAAATTGGGTACATTATTAATGACAAAAAGTAATGTCATTAATAACCTAAAATTTGTGGTTAATGTTACTCAATAAATGATGCCACCTCATTTTAAGCTTGGAAACGTTAGGGGACAAAAAAATTGCTACGGAATATTGTGTTTCGTCACTAAAAATATGTGGCTAGTATATTTTACAACGAAATGTACTTTTGTCACAAAAAATGAATAATTAGTGACGAATTTTGTGTTGTAGCTAATAATTTCGTAGCTAAATATCATATTTGTTGTAGCGCGCGCGCGCCGGCCCCTTAGCCTTGAGCATGGGACAATCTCTCATCTTGTGGCCACTCTTTCCACAACCATAGCACCCATCCGAACCAACTAAGCATTTGCCCTCATGTTTTCTACAACATTTTGCACAATTCGGCCTAGCAACATACGAACCACCACTATTGCCTCCTTGAGGTCTAGGGTTGGAACCCCTATCATTGTTGGTCCTTGGGGAAGCACTAGAGGAGCCTTGGTTGGAGAACCTTTGTTTGAACCTTTGCCGACCTTGCCCATCATTTAGCATTAGAGAAGTTCTCTTCACCGATTCTAGCCCTCTTTACCTCCCTATTCATCTTCTTGAGCTTTTGCTCCTCAATTTGTTCGGCATGAACCATAAGACTTGAAATATTCATACTTGGGATAAGCATTACCGAACAACATTCATTGACTACCAAGTCGGACACTCCCATCACAAATTTATTCATTCTAGCCCTTGAGTCCGCCACCATGGTTGGATCATACTTTGATAGTTGGGTGAACTTAAGAGCATACTCTTTCACACTCATACCCCCTTGTCGAAGGTTTATAAGCTCTTGCATTTTTCGTTCCCTCAACTCTAGAGGAAAGAATCTCTCAAGAAATGCTTCCTTGAATACCTCCCAATTTATGGGACCCGCTCTTATTGGTCTCACCTTTCCATTGTTCATACCAAACTTGAGCTACATCTTTTAGTTGGTAGGCGGCTAGCTCCGCCTTCTCCTCCGAAGACACCCCCATAGCATCAAGTATCTTGCAAACCTCATCAATAAACCTTTGGGGGTCCTCTTCCATCTTGGAACCAAGAAATACGGGAGGGTTCATTCTTGTAAAATCCCTCAATCTAGAAGCCATGGTACTCCCACTTGGATTAGCCGGAGCAACAACTCCCCTAGTAGCTTGGGCCATCATGGCTTGATTCAATATTTGGAGAGCCGACCTTATCTCCACATTTGTCATTGCCCCCGTATCAATAGGAGCTTGCGGAACTTGAGGATCTTGAGGACCTTGGAGAGGAAATCTCTCATCCTCATTCTCCTCTCCCCTTCTTCTAGCGTTCGCCCTTCTTTTATTCATTTCCTGAAGACACAAGAGAAGGGTTAGGGAAAGGACTTTATGGAGTTAAAACTCTATGGCACGACTAAGGAGTAATGAAAGAAGTGAAATTTCCTAAAACATCTTATAGCATCTTATTCATGAATGTGGCACGCTTCACACCCATAAACAAGAGACTCTACTAGACGTGGCTTATGAGACATCATCCTAGAATAATTCTAAACCTTTTGCTCTGATTACCAAGTTTGTCACGTCCCAGGGGTACCCCCTAGATATAACACGGCGTACTCGACCTCGAAGGGGTCTTAAACAAGCCCTTAACATATCATAAACATAAGTAATAGAAATGATGCAGAATTAAAACTTTTTACAATCGAAGTCTTTTCATAAAAATCAAGGAAGTCTAGACATTGTCTCATTAACCATCTAATACAATTGAATATCAATAAGGGTCACAACCCTTTACAACATAGTCTCAGAAGAGAAAGTAAAGAAGAAACTAGAAATGAACAACTCTCGTCCTCGAACCATGAGGACTCACCAAAAGCATGGAGAGAATCAATCCAAGCTTTGATCAAGAAGGAAGCATATCTCAACAACCGGGCCCGACACTTATAGAAAATGTAGAAGAAATATGAGTTAGTACAAAAATTGCACCAAGTATGATAGCCATGCAAGAAATCATTGAAATATGCTAAAAGGGACATTTTGATTGAAAACCATGCATTTTACCAAGTTTGAAATCATCGTGCATACAATGGAAATCATGTCATAAACCAATCAAAATGCATAAATCACCATCTCATAGTAGCAACATATCATAAATACCTTCAAAAAGTCTACTTGTGCAATGCATGAGTAAAGTCCCATACCCCTACTCATACTAAGTAAAGCTTCTTGAGTAGTTATGGTCTAAAATTTCATCTTCTTGTTCATATTAAGTTATTAGCGAATTAGCCTTAACCAACATAAACCATGTGAGCTAGCATGGGATCCGGTGTCTACCCCACACCAAAAAGGGGTTGTCCTACTTGCCTAAGGTAGAACCATACTCTTAGCTTACATGGATCCACTAGCTAAAGACCTATGTGGGCACAAATTTTATGCGACAAGGAGATTGCTTCTAGAAACCCAGACTCTACTAAGGTATAAGATTTCCATCTCTTGAGATAACTACTTTGGGAATCCGGACTCAACTAGTGTAAAAGGAACCCATTTGGGAAGCCGGACTCAACTCTCGTATAAGCTTCCATCTCATATTCATATTCATATCCATTAAGTTAGGGGTGTTGATGAGTCCACGATTTGGACTCTTTTAGGGCTTTATTTTGATAGATTTAGTGTCCTCAAATGAAATATTTTGTCTCAATAACTGATGAAAAGCCTTGAGTTTCAGGTATTTGGAGTTAGACGCAAAGCATGGACATTATTGGGTAAAAAGGAACAAGGCAGTTGAAAAAACGAAGAAAAGACGGCCTGAGGATCAATTAAACCATTAGGCGAGTCGCCGAATGGCTATGATCTCGTCTAATGTTTCAGTGTACCAAGCTCTGAAGGAGAAAATTGAGTCGGCGAGATAAAGGAGCTGTCGGCGAGTCGCCGAACGATTCCGCAATGTAGTACTCCATCGCCCAACATTACAAAACTTGAATTTGCTGAAGGCCAATGTAGAAAGGCGATGAACCAGACCAAAGGGCAGATCGTCGAGTGGATCAGCGATCCCGACTAACTGCGCCGAGTGGACCTTCGGAGCACACTTTTTGAAAACTATAAATATTTATTTAAATTTTTAGCTTAGTATCAGATTTTGTAGGGAATCATATTATTTTCAGTTTTTAGAACTTAGAGTTTTGGAGACATTGTTCTTGAGATTTGAAGATTTGAAGATATCTATTTCTAAGCAATTGGAAGTGGGTATTGAAGATTCTTCATCTTAGACGTGTGTAAAGACAATATCTATCATACCCATTTGATGAAAACACTTTTCGGTATCGATTTCTATATTTTTACTATCTCTAGCTAAAACCACAATTCTTGGGGTGTGATTATGTGAATATGGGTTGAATTGATGGTTAATTTGTTGTTTAAAGGTGATTTCATTCAGTAGTTGTGTTTGAATTTAATGGGGTTGTAGTTGCAAATATAATTTTATCTTTGTGTTTTTGACTTGCTCGAGAGAGAGATTTTAAAACCAAAACTACTGAATCGATGGCCTGTGGTTATTGGGTTGTCGTGGGTTCAGCTCGAGAGAGTGAATCCTAAACCCTCTCCCGCACATTCAGCTCGAGAGAGTGAATCCTAAACCCTCTCCCGCACATTCAGCTCGAGAGAGTGAATGGACTAAGGCGAAGGCTGTGCTTCATTGCCGCTTATCGGTGTTCGAGAGAAACCTATTTGATTCGGGGTAAATTGTTCGAGAGAAAATTTACCCCTACTAAAGTCTAGCTTAGTTACCAATTTACAATGATTTACTATCAAGAGCATTTACCCGGTTGTTTATTTTACCCCATACTCCTATCACATTCCAATAATCCCGTCTCCATATTCGTATTTCGTATTAATTGTTGTTTTAGTTGATAATTAATTGCAAAACCCCCCTTGATAGTTGACACTTGTGTCACCCTTTAAGTTGATATGTTTTTCTTCGTATATGTCTTTAGCTATAATTGACTTGAGCGAAGTTCTTGCTTTTCTCTTAATTCTCGATTACAAACCGCTCCCTTGGGACTCGACCCCAACTCACTAGTTGGGTTATATTACTATTGAACGATCGTTGATGCTTAGTATTGGATGAAGCGTCATTGATACATCAAATCAAAATGGCGCCGCTGCTGGGGAGTAATGTTAATTGAGAATTTTTAGTTAAGATTAAATTTTGCTCTTGTTAATTATAGTGATACTTACTTAATTTTTAGTTTTGTTTATGCTTGTTTGTGTTGAAAACAGGAAGTATGAGCGTAAATGGCAGCAGTGGCTGCTAAGTAGGCCATCAAGACGACATCGAAAACCTCAACGATGTCAACGAGCCTTATGCTAATGACCCCCATCTCATGGGTGGTATTGGTGCCATTCGCTTGCCTCTGGCCGAAGGGAATGCAGTATTTTACATCACGAGTACTATGTTGCCACTCTTGCAACTAAAGGGGCTTTTCAGTGGTTTGGCTCATGAGGACCCTCATGAGCATTATTAGAAACTTTGTGGACGTATGCGAACCGTTCTCCTTCAAGAACATCTCCCAAGAGTCGGTCTGGTTGAGGTTGTTCCCGTTCTCTTTGATGGGAGAGGCGTGGAAGTGGCTGGCTAAATTGCCACGTGAATCAATCACTTCGTGGGAGGAGTTGGTTACCGGATTTCAAGTGTGATTTTTCCCTCCTTCAAAGATGATGACTCTTCGGGATAACATTCAGAGCTTTAAGTGTCTAGAAGGTGAGCCAATACACGAAACTTGGCTGCGATTCAAGAAGTTGGTGCTTCAATGCCCAAACCATGGCTTTCCTGATAACGTGTTGCTACAATATTTTTACCGGAGTTTTGACTCGGTAAATAAAGGTGTTGCTGACCAACTTTCTTTGGTAGGTTTGATGCAACAATCTTATGTGATAGCGGCTCAGCTCTTGGATGGCATGACTACCATAAACAGGGCGTGGTACACCTGTGAAGACCAGGTCTCCCTTCTCACGTTCAAGCTGACTAAGGAACAGATGGAGAAGGACCAAGAGAGGGACCAAAATATGGACAAGATCATGACACAACTTGATATATTGTCTAAAAATGTTATGGGAGTTGGTGCTCGAAGTGTCAATGCCGTGGGTGTCAGGTGTGCTAATCCAGACGAGTCCAAGTTTGAAGCCTTGTATAATGAAGAGGTAAATTTCCTAGCCAACCAAGGCGGTGACTATCGTTCAAACTACCCGAGGTAGGGTGGTCACCAAGGTTGGGCTCGGGATGAAGATTAGAAAGATCGAGATCGTGAATGGAGGGACCGTAATCCAAATTGGAAGGATGGGGAGAATGATAGATATGTACCTCCCCATAAGCGCCAAAAACTAAAGGATTCGGAAGGTGGTAGGTCTGATGATATGCTCTCTCGTATCCTCAACAAAGTTGAAGGGTCAGACAAGATTTTAAAAGAAATGAAAGAAGATGTGTCTACCCTTAGCCAGACCGTCACCTCACATTGAGTGTCAATCAAGCAGTTGGAGACCCAAATGGGTCATATATCGTCGCATCTCAGCCCGAGACAGCAGGGGGATTCACCTAGTGATACTATGGCTAAACCCAAGAATGATATTTGAAGGTGGACTTGCGTCGTGCCGCGATGTTAACTAAGGCGTTGCTTGGGAGGCAACCCAAGTTTTCTTATTTGTTTATCTTTCTTTGTTTGGAATAATGGTGTGTTGGTTGTGCAGGTTAACGTGTGGAAAGTGTTCAGAAAGATGAAAATTAGCGAGGCAAAGTTCCAGTCGGCGCATCGCCAAAACGGTCGGCGACCCCGACTCAGACCTCCATTGGACTCAAGACAAATTTAACTTGGAGTCTGTAACTTTCGGTGAAAACCAGGAAATTATTAGTGGGTCGTCGACCTAGTTGGCGATCCCGATATAATACGTTATTTGGATCTCTAAATCAACTAGAAGTCCTGTGAAATTCAGCGAGGTAAGTGTCTACTCGGTGCTTCACCGAACGAATCGGTGAGTAAGACTAATGTCACCGAATAGGAAAAAACTGGACGGTTTTTAAGGCCAAAAGGGTTATACTTTTCAAACTCCTTAACTTTCCTGCTCTTTAACGCTTGACAAACTCATACCTGCACATTATTCTCTATATTTTTGCATTCTCTAAGTGTTTTAGTCATCGATTTGTGCTCGAAACTTAGATTACATTGCCGCCTAGAGATTCAATCTTAACTTAATCAGCATTGAAGGTTGGTTTCCCAATCCCCAAGTTGTTTTTTTCACATTTTAAACTCTTATGCAAATAATCTTACCGTGTTGTCATGTGCTGGACCTCTCTGATAGGATTAGTATGCTTAAATGCCGGTTTTAATTTGAATATCTTACTTGTAGTGTTTTGATTGTTGAAATCCGGTAGCTTGGTGCATTGAAATATATTAAAATTATGTGGGTAGTGCTTGTATGTTATGGGTCTTGTTTGAATTTGTGTTGTGCATGCTTTAATTGTGTTTTCGGGGGTTGCGGGGTTGATTTCGAGAAGTTGGGTTGAAACTTGACACGTTGGGTCATTTGGCGAGCTGGGTCGAGCTCGCCGAACCACTCGGCGGTTCACCTAATGTCCCCATCTCGCCTTTAATTTCATGTTTTATGTGTTGTTTGGCTCTGTAAGTTTCGGCGAGAAGCCTGAGGTCGCCGAAGGCACTCGGCGACTCACCGAACGTGTTCTTAATCGCCCTTTGTCTGCACCCCTGCATCCTTTCGGCACTATACCTTTCGATGAGAAAACTCTTGCTCGCCGAAAGGTTCAGCGAGTTTGCTTGCAACTAATTTTCTGTGTTTTTTTGTCGAATATTTTTTAACTTTGTCTCGAGGCTTTGCAGACATGGCTAGACCTAAAGTTTCTAGGAGAATTATGCCACCCCGATTGACAAGAGCACGAAATTTCAAATGAAATGAAGGAAGGTCGAATCCTCCCAAGAAGGGAAAGAAATAACCTCCACTTATAAACAAAGGCAAAGGCAAGAGGCCAGTTCTAACAAGAAGACTAATCCACGAGACCCATCTATTCCTTCATGGACCCGGGGAATCTATGCAGCTGTGTGGAAATTTTTGGCGGATACACTTGTAGCAACTCCTGATGAGTCTGGAGCTATTGTTCCTTTTGAAGGGACTCCAGTCACTGATGCCCAGATAGATGGAGCGACTGCGTAGACATGATCCCCTCTTTACCTCCATCTTTGTCTTTTCTTCATTTTGACTTGTGGATATCATATTTTTGTTTGCATTTGAGGACACATGTTTTTCTTTGTGGTGGGGTGAGGCCCACTTTTTGTGTGACATTCAGAATTCTTGTTTTGTTTATATATTTGGGCTTTGAGCTAAATTTATGTTATACACTGCTTTTTGTGGAAGGTTTGAGCTTGTGGCTCCGTGTTTTTAATTGTACATGATTTTTTACCCTTTCGAAATTTTTTGCCACTTCTTGTTTGTGTTGAATGTGGCTGTTCTTGTGCAAATTTGAGTATCGGTTTGATCAATATCGATGACTTGAATAGTGCTTATAATCGAACAAACATGAATGTGTGGCTACGACGAGGCCAATTGAAGTTGCATAGACAACCTGTGAGCTCTTTGCATCTCGTTATGACTAGCCAAATATCAGATTGAGTCTCTCGTAATGAACATTGCACACTAGCGAAAGTGTGGAGTCTTGTTTGACATTAGTGTCAATGCCTTGTGTGATGAGCTTACCGTGAACCATGTGTGAAGACACCTAGGATTTGCCCTGCTGGTCCGATTTACTAAGTGATGCAAATTTCTTGAGATAATCTTAGGCAACTTTAAAGAGTGTGAACCAATTTGAAATTATACCTCTTTTGTGGCTTACCTTGTGAGTGTGTGAACCTCTTTTGAGCACCCCTTGAGCCTTACCCTTTTCTTGGAAGAAACTTGATGAAAGCTTAACCTTTCTTGATCCATTACCCATAATCCTCATAATTTGTGATTTGTTTGAATAGCCAACTTAGGCCAAAAGCCTAAGTTGGGGGTGTGGTGAAAAGAGAAGGTAAATCAAGAAAATGCAAAGAAGTCCCTTTTGCCCATGTTTTGAGAAAAATGGAACCCCTCCATATAAAAAAGAAGAAGAAGAAAAGATTGAAAAAGAAAAAGAAAGAAAAAGAAAGAAAAAATTGTGGAATAAAGTTGTGAAAATAAAGAAAATGGGGTTTCCAATGATCCATGGAAGATAAATAAGAGGTGACTTTTGAGCTTGAATGAAAATGATGAAGAAAGGGAAAGAAGGTGTTGTTCACATCACATTTCATGAGGATTTCAGCCTATAAGCCTAAATGACCATACCTTTACACTCAACCCCATTACAAGCCTTGAAAAGACCTTTTTGATCTTGAATGATCTGAAGCAAAAGTCGGTTGGAAAATATGGGTAAACCTATGGGTGAAATCATGCATTGTGTTTATTTTTGTGAGTGTGAGTGTTTATCTTGATTCCGGAACTTTAAATGATTGAAAAATTGAGTGACTATGGAATCATTCTTTGTGTGAGGGCTTTTGAATACTTTTGTTGAGCTTGAACTTGCATTTGAAGCAAGTATAGTGAGCTTGAGATTCTTTGATAATGGTGAGTCACACCTTGAATCTTTGAGTGCACAATTGATCTTTGCACGAGTAAGATGAGTGTTTTTGTGTGCATTCATGACGGAGTCTTGTGTAGAACTGTTTGAGACATCCTTTTTGAACTGCTGAACTTGAGTTTTACTTGAGGACAAACAAAAGTTTAAGTTGGGGGTGTTGACGAGTCCACAATTTGGACTCTTTTAGGGCTTTATTTTGATAGATTTAGTGTCCTCAAATGAAATATTTTGTCTCAATAACTGATGAAAAGCCTTGAGTTTCAGGTATTTGGAGTTAGAGGCAAATCATCGACACTATTGGGCAAAAAGAAACAAGGCAGCTGAAAAGACGAAGAAAAGACGACCTCAGGATCGCCTAAACCATTAGGCAAGTCGCTGAATGGCTATGATCTCGCCTAATGTTTCAGTGTGCCAAGTTCTGAAGGAGAAAATCGAGTCGGCGAGATAGAAGAGCAGTCGGTGAGTCGCCGAACGATTCCGTGATGCAGTACTCCATCGCCCAACATTACAGAACTTGAATTTCCTGAAGGTCAATGTAGAAAGGCGATGAACCAGACCAAAGGGCGGATCACCGAATGGATCGGCGATCTCGACTAACTGCGCCGAGTGGACCTTCGGAGTACAGTTTTTGAAAACTACAAATAATTGTTTAAATTTTTAGCTTAGTATCAGATTTTGTAGGGAATCATATTATTTTCAGTTTTTAGAACTTAGAGTTTTGGAGACATTGTTCTTGAGCTTTAAAGATTTGAAGATTTCCATTTCTAAGCAATTGGAAGTGGGTATTGAAGATTCTTCATCTTAGACGTGTGTAAAGACAATATCTATCGTACCTATTTGATGGAAACACTTTTCGGTATCGATTTCTATCTCTTTACTATGTCTAGCTAAAACCCCAATTCTTGGGGTGTGATTATGTGAATTTGGGTTGTATTTACTGTTGGGTATTGCTAATTGATGGTTAATTTGTTATTTAAAGGTGATTTCATTCAGTAGTTGTGTTTGAATATAATGGGGTTGTAGTTGCAAATACAATTTTATCTTCGTGTTTTTGACTTGCTCGAGAGAGAGGTTTTAAAACCAAAACTATCGAATCGATGGTCTGTGGTTATTGGGTTGTCGTGGGTTCAGCTCGAGAGAGTTAATCCTAAACCTTCTCCCACAAATTCAACTCGAGAGAGTGAATGGACTAAGGTGAAGGCTGTGCTTCATTGCCGCTTATCGATGTTCAAGAGAAAATGATTTGATTCGGGGTGAATTGTTCGAGAGAAAATTTACCCCCACTAAAGTCTAGCTTAGTTACCAATTTACAACGATTTACTATCAATAGCATTTACCCGGTTGTTTATTTTATCCCATACTCCTATCACATCTTAAGAATCCCGTCTCCATATTGTTATTTCGTATTAGTTGTTGTTTTAGTTTATAATTGATTACAAAACCCCCTTGATAGTTGACACTTGTGTCACCCTTTAAGTTGATATGTTTTTCTTCGTCTATGTCTTTAGCTATAATTGACTTGAGCGAAGTTCTTACTTTTCTCTTAATTCTTGATTACAAACCGCTCCCTTGGGACTCAACCCCAACTTACTAGTTGGGTTATATTACTATTGAACGATCGTTGATGCTTAGTATTGGATGAAGCGTCATTGATACGTCCAATCAGTGCTAAGCATTGATTCCCACTATTTACATTTTAAGTCTTGACTTAAGTTCACAATAATGGAAGAATGTCCTGACAATCTATCAAACATAATCATACTATAGTTCCTAGATTCATAAGGTGAGACTAGTCTTCAAACCTTAAAACCATCACATGTGACAAACCTTTCACATCATATCATATTCATACATAAATGTGTTCGTGAAGAAATCAATCCAACACAACATCAACTAGATCATGATTATATTCACTTTACTCTCAAAGTGTTCTTATGGCCCTTACTTAGCCGTCTAAATCATGCATAATTAACATATCTTGCCTTTCAAGGCCACAAGCCATCAACATATCCACAACTACTAAAATAGACATAATTGATAGCATGATTCAAGTAGCCTAACTATAACAAACATAATCTCAGATAATTCCTTTTAAAATCAACAATTCATATCATAAGATCCAAATTTGGGGGAAATAGGGATTACATGGGTTCTTGAGGGAATTCATCATAAATCGTCAATTCAATCATAATTTATCATAAATGAACCATTAAAAACGTTTTGAGAAAGAACCCACAAGATTGAAACCATACCCTAACTTTTTGGGGAAATCACTAGTTTTGAAATTGGATTTGAAGGGACTCCTTGGATGGAAATTATCCAAGAATGAAGACTACCATACCTTGATAATGAGTTCTTCAAAGATTTTGAGTGAAATCTCCTTGAATCTTCAATCCCTAGCTCCAATTCTACTCTTCTTCTTCTTTGAGTTTTAGAGTGAGAAATTCTTATGGAGAAGATGAAGTTTTGGGTTTTCTTTTTGATTTTCAAAAAGTGACTTCATAGGGGGAAATTTGAGTGTAAAAAAATTATATACTTATTAGGAAAAGAGTAAAGCATTGTGGGATCAATTTTGGAAGAATAACTAGATACCCCTAAAGTTTTAACTTAAACTCTCTAACCTGCGCGACTTGGCTCGCCAAGGGCACTAGGCGACACACCTTATGGTCCCTTGGCTTGCCTAATTTTCTAGAATGCCTCCCCAATGAGGCAACCTATTAGGCGATGGGGAGGGCCCTTGGGCGATGCGCCAACCAAGTAGATGATCCCCGACCTAGCTCGCCTAATATTCTAGTAGTTAGGTCGTGAGGACAACCCACTAGGCGACCCCAAGTGGACATGGGCGACTCGCCAAGTCCCTTGGGCGACCATGCTGCCCCTTCGCCAAAAGGTCTCCAGAAAAACACGTTTTCCTTTAGTCTTTCTTGATAGTTTAGGCCCTTGCCCTCTTCCTAGACTTTTATCCTTTTCATTTTAGTTCTAGTTTAGTCTAAATATTTCTGGAATGTTACACTAACCCTCACGTTTAGCTCTAGAGTAGCCTATTAGATTTCGAAGTGTCACATAAACACATCAATTTGTCATGAATATTCATTGAAAAGGCTGGACTCAATCAAATGGAAATTCTTTTTAGAAGCTATCCGCTCACTATTCTTGTAAGAGAATAAAAACTCTTCAATAAAATACAAAACAACAAATTTCACAACATCAGGGTTTTCAAGTCAGTTGTTATGTTCAAATAGGCTTCTAACATGTATCTTTTCAATAGATACTTCTCCTACGAAGTATCTTTCATGAACTTAGATGGACCCTCGGGATCATATCCAATGTCACTATACAAACACATTTCAAGCTAGAACCAATACCAAATTTTCTTAACCAATAAATAATTTTTCTCCATTTACTTCTATAAGAAAAATATCTTCGGGGGTTGAATATTACTCTTTATTAACTAATCAATGAACCAATTGCAACTGGGTATTGACTCTTGGAAGATCAGCAAGATATCTAAAACATGTCCTTCCAAACACTTCAAATTGGACAAAATAAAACCTATTTTTGATTGTCTCGGTCCTCGGATCATGAGGACACACCAATCTTCAAAAGCCCAAAAGAATCAACTAGCCACGACTATGGAAGGTAGGAGCGTTGGACCCCACATTATTGAAAAAATGTAGGCACAAGTATGCATTAGTACATAAAATGTACTAAGTATTATAACAATACATAAGAGTTATGAAATCATGCTAAAAATGACTTTACATGGCATGCAATGACCAAGCTAAATCATAAAATAACATGTTATAAAACATAGGTCATAATCATGGTCAATTCAAACTAAACATCTTTGAAACACTTAGGAGATACTTTAAAAAGTAACCTTAGTTCATTATTGTGGTATGTGTACCATATAACTAACATAGACAATGTGAGCTATAACATGGAATCTGGTGTCTATCCTACACCGAAAATAGATGTCCTTATTTGGCAAGGTAAGAACTATAAACTTGAGCTAAAGGCGATCTACTAGCTAATGTTTATCTAAGACTAATCTATGATGGCAGATAGTTATGAGATAGAGAGATTTCTACTAGAAACCCGACCTCTACTAACGAGAGAGCTTTCGTTTCAATATCTTCTCGGTGTTAAGTATGTTATCTCCTGTATTCAGGTTAGCAAACTAGAAATAATAACAGATGAAAAGAAAAACACAAAGAACTATTCGAGTCCACAGAACCCACTATGTGTCCTTAAGAAATTTAATCCCCTCAAGTACCCGAGGTTGCAGATTAATTCCTTCCAAAATAAAATGAATTAACCATTAAAGAAGTAGTGGTACCTCAATCTTCGATAATTTCAACGAACTCAAAATGACAGCAACGAATCACACACACAGACACGATTGATCGATTTTGTTTTGTAAGAAATGTATGCAAAAGAAGGGAAGAATTCGATGCAGAAAAATGAGAGAAAATCTCTCTATTTATAGCTAACAAAGGGTAAAGGTCACAACCATTTGGAAAGAAGACAACCTTTCAGAAAGGTCACAACACTTTGGAAAAGGCATAACCTTTCAAACGGTCACAACCCTTTAGAAAGGACACAACCTTTCATAAAGGTCACAACCCTTCAGCATAGTCACAACTCTTTAGGAGAGTCACAACCCTTCATTTCCTGTTCACACCTTTAAAACCCAACAATCCCCCACATGAATAGGGAATGACTATTGTTAAAACATATGCATGAAAATCTGTGTGATTCGTAATTAAGGATTGATTGCCTCTGGATAAGTGGGTTTCCCTTTGAACTTTCCATAGTGAACATATATTGGATATACTCGATCAATCGGTAGATTTGATATCTTTGAACCGTCGAGCTTTGGTGTATACCTAGACAACATAAGTCACACAATCAACCCTTGAACTGTTTTTGGTTCTCATTGTTTTGTTCATTTCAGCCATGAACACGTCTTGGTTTATAAGTGCGTAGAGAATTGGCCTCACCGAATTCTCCTTGAAGCGGCTTACACTTCACACTTACATAGGTGATTTCTAAATGTGTTATCCCATAGATACACCATTTGATATACCCTGTATCAAACTTATAAATCATTAAAAAGTCCTAATACCTTTATCCTTGTTACTGAACATTGTCTTATCATGAGAATGGACCATATAAAATATTTTGACAATGTTGAACCGTCATCAATGACTTTGTTTTATCTCCTTGAACCTAGATCTTGGGATCTCCAGTCTTCTAGGTATAGTTACCGCCACAATGACTTGTTCTCGGCCATAGTCTCATTCCCTTGGATAATCTATCAACTTCCTCTCTATTTCGGCCATAGAGTCAACACCTTGCCATATGTCCTTTTCAGAAGGACCTTTCCATAACATTCAATTTGTTATAGAATTACCCATGACCATAGTCTCATCAGTCCAATAAGGGCAATATGACCCAAATATTTGTTTTACAACACAAACATAATGGATCACTTTTCACCAATATTCATGTCTATAGATCACTTTTCACCAATGTTATCTCCTGTATTCAGATTAGCAAACCAGAAATAAAAAAAGATGAAAAGAAAAACACAAAGAACTATCTGAGTCCACAGAACCCACTGTGTGTCCTTAAGAAATTTAATCCCCTCAAGTACCCGAGGTTGCAGATTAATTCCTCCCAAGATAAAATGGATTAACCATTAAAGAAGTAGCGGTACCTCAAACTTCGATAATTGCAACGAACTCAAAATAACAACAACGAATCACACACATACACGATCGATCGATTTTATTTTGTAAGAAATGTATGCAAAAGATGGAAAGAATTCGATACAAAAAAATGAGAGAAAACCTCTCTATTTATAGCCAAAAAAGGGTAAAGGTCACAACCCTTTGGAAAGAAGACAACCTTTCAGAAAGGTCACAACACTTTGGAAAAGACATAACCTTTCAAACGGTCACAACCCTTTAGAAATGACACAACCTTTCATAAAGGTCACAACCCTTCGGCATAGTCACAACCCTTCATTTTCTGTTCACACCTTTAAAACCCAATAAAGTATAAATCCCACATAACAGTCATAAATCATATTCATCTTATTATTCATGGAAAGACACAATTAAGTAACTAATCCAAGCTAGAGTTCATTTAGAATAACTCTTAAATCTTGATTCAAATTATGTGAGAAAACCTTTCAACCTTATGAATCCTTTATGTGAGAATGATCTTTCACAATAACAACAACAACATTGATGCTTTACTCTCAAAGCAACTTTAAATCATTCATATCAATTCCATAGAAATAACATGCATATCTTCATAAATTCAACTTTCATAGTTCATAATATTCATCATAAGATCCTAGTCTAAAAATCATAGATCATGCATGGGTTCATATGAATTTAATTCTAAATCATATAATTACTTCAATTCATGCATAAATAGATAGAAAACTATCAATTTGATCAATATTTAAAAGAATCCATAAAGATTGAATAAAATCCTAACTTGAATTGAGAATCTACTTTTACAAAATTGGGAATTTTAGGAACCCTATGGAGGAAAGGAATCCATAGGTGAATACTAACATACCTTAGCAATAAATGCCCACAATTAATTATGAATTAGAGTTCTTCACACCAAAGCCTACCTTTCGCTTTCCTTAGCCCTTGAGGGGAAATTTGGGTGTGATCTTGGAGGGAATTAAGGAATTTAGAAGAAAGGTTTAGAATGAGTAATTTTCAGGCTTAAGAGACTTAAATAGGGCTTATGATTAGGATCAAAATGACCTAGTTTAGACAGTAATAAATTTGGAAAAAGACTTAAAGGCCCCTTAAAATAACTGCCGACCGTTTCTACAATTTGGACCTACGATCGGTAAATCTTTCCATGGACCATCTTGGTCAACCGTAGAAATGATCAGAGACCCTAGATTTTGACAGACATAGTTTACGTCTCGTAAGCCCATCTGCTAACCGTACACACCAATCGTATAAACCAACCTTTGGTCTTAAAATTCCACTAAGTCTGGGATTCACCTACGAGACCTATCTACGACTCGTACATAGGATGTCAGACCAAACTATTCAATCGTAGAAAAGGTACTGGGACTTAATTTTATGAAAAACTCTACCTTAGTTCTATGGTTCACTTCCTATCACCCGTAGGACTTCCTACGGTTCGTAGGTTGGACCCGTAAAACCAGTTCTCAGAGAGAATTCTGCATTACCCTTTTATTTTCGACTTTTTAACTTCTGAGGTGTTACATTATCAATATTTTTTCATTTTTTATCAGCATCTATTTTTTTATTTTTATATTTCAAGTCTGGAATTTCGGCATGATTTTTTAACACTGATTTAACCTTTCATTTTGGCTAAGATTTGGCATTATTGTTGTTCCCTATGTCATGTTTCAGTTATCCGGAGGTTCAATAAGAGTTTCTGGAAAAATCCTTAAATTGAATGATGACATATCTGCATTCAACTCAGTAATAGAGGGTGGAGAATTACTAGAATCAACATTTTTCCAGTAATATTTCTTAGGCTTTTTTTTTCTTATTTTCCGACAAGAACTCACATCACAAAGAATCTGAATCCTAGGACCTTTCCTATGTAATAATGTCTCATTCATCGTAGAAAACTTGAATTCTTCTGATCAATAAAAATATAACACTAAAATTTGAATAGAGAAACTATCATACATGCAGATATTTTAAAATACAGAAAATTTATTATCTTAATCGAAGAAGATAACACAAAGATAATAGGTTTTTGATCAGTGACATTATGTAACTCCTCAGAATTTGAAAAAGGGGACCATAGAAGCTTCTACGGGCCATAGATGTAAACCGTAGGAATGGGAAATTTTTTTTCAAAACAAGTCTCAGTACCCTTTGTACGGTTCACCAAGATGGCGTGTCATCTCATGTGTGAGTTGTAGATAGGTTTCGTAGGTGACTCCCAGACTTAGTGAAATTTTAAAGCTTAACGTTGGTTTCTACAGTTGGCATGTATAGACCATAGAAAGACCTACGAACCGTACATGGGTTCCGTCAAAAGTTGGTCTAATTAATAGCTCTGAACCTATATATGGTTGACCAGTACGGTCCGTAGAAGGGCCTACGTACCGTAAGTCCAAATGATAAGTGAGGTTTGACAGTTATTTTTAAGGGCTTTTAAGTCTTTTCCCTAATTGATTAATGCCTAAACTTAGTCGTTCTTATCCAAATACTAAGTCCTATATAAGTCCCTTAAGCCTAAAAACTACCCATTCTAAATCATTATTCTAAAATCCCTAAATTCCCTGCAAGATCAGACCGAAAATCCTCTCAAGAACTAAGAAGGAGAAAGCTAGGGTTTGGGCTGAAGAACTCCAATTCACCATTGATTGTGGGCATTGATTGCTAAGGTATGTTAGTATTCACTTATGGAGTCCTTTCCTCTACAGTGTTCCTAAATTCTCCAATCAAAGTTAGGGTTTTACTCAATCTTCATGAGTTCTTTTTCAATTATGATCCAGTTGATTGTTTTCTCTCTTTTCATGGATAAATTGAAGTAATTACATGTTTTAAAGTTAAATTCACATTAATCCATGTATGATCCATGATTTCTAGACTATGATCATATGATGAAGCTTATGAACTATGAAAAATAAATTTATGAAGATATGCATGTTCTTTTAAGGAAATTTATGGAAATGATTTAAGGTTGCTTTGAGAGTAAGACATCATTGTTGTTGTTGTATTTGTTGTGAAAGGTTTTCTCACATACTACTAAGAACATGATTGTGAAAGGATTTCTCACAAAAGGATTCATAAGGTTGAAAGGATCTATACTAAGAACATCGACGTATTTTCATATTCTGAAAACAATCAATGATAGCATCGTTATTTATGTTTACAAAAATGTTTTTCTCAAAATATCTGCATGTATGATAGTTTCTATTTCAAATTTCGATGTTGTATTTTTTTTGGTCGTAAGAATTCGAGTTTTTTGGGATGAATAAGACATTATCACCTAGAAGAAGTCTTAGGATTCAGATTCTTCATGATGTAAATTCATATCAGGAAATACGAAGAAAAAATCTAAGAAATATTATTGGTGTGAATGTTGGTTGTAGTAATTCTCCACCCTCTATTACTAAGTTGAATGCAGATATGCCATCATTCAATTTTGGGATTTCTCTAGAACTTCTATTGAACTAGAGGTTAACGTGAAACATGACACATGGAGCAGTACTAATGCTAAATTTCAGCCAAAAAGAGGTTAAACCATTGTTGAAATTTCAGAATTGAAATCTAAAAAGAGAAAATTAGATGTTGATACAAAATTAATAAAGTTATTGATGATGACGATGATTTCGTGATGAGATTCCTATATTTGGCAACAAGAAATAGAAGAGAAAAATATTTATAAAAGATGTCAACAATATGGATGAGTTTGACAAGCTTGTTTAATATATTTTGTTCAACTTTGTAATCTTTTTATACTAATTTTACTTGCTATATATAAATATGTATTATTACTTGGGGAAAGGGTCTGATATACCCCTCAACTTTGTCATTTAGAGCTGATATATCCCTCGTTATGAAAGTAACTCATATATACCTCTATTGTTATACAAATGACTCACATATACCATTTTCCTCTCACGGAAGTGAAAAAATTAATTTTAATTTAATTTTTTAATTATTTTAAAAATATATAATCCATACGGGTATATTTAATCCTCCTCAAACATATATTATTTTTTTTAACTTTTTTTTTGTTTCAATGACTAATTTAAATTTATTATTTTGATGGTCAAATTTATATAAGTTTCGCTAATATTCTTGTAAAATTTAGTATAGATGACCCAATTTTTTTCTTCAAATACAAAAACTAAATTACAATATATCCAAAAAAAATAGTTTTAAATTATAATATAGCAACAAAAAAAATAGTTTTTAATTTTTTTCTTTACACTAAGGAATGAAAGAAAAAAATAAAATAAGAATAAGAAACTCAAATAATGATAATTAAGAAGTCAAAAAATAATTTATGTCCGGAAAAAATTATAACATACCTTGAAATTTGCTAGAAAAATCACATATACCCCTAAATGATTTTTAAAAAAAATCAAAAGTAAAAAATATAAATTTAAAACTAATATTTTCACTTCTTCCGTTAAATGAAGGGTGTATGTGAGCTCATTTTATAACGGTAGGGGTATATGTGAGCCGTTTGTATAACGGTAAAGGTATATATGAGCCACTTTCATAATGAGGGGCATATCAACTCCAAATGACAAAGTTGAGGGGTATATCAGACCCTTTTCCCTTATTACTTTGAATGCAGAGACGAAAGTTTTAAAAGTTGGCTAGTTAAAATTATTCAAGTAGTCACTGAAAGGCTTATAGAAACTATGCGGTGATCGACACAATTAAAAATTAGTTGTCTTATGTTCAATTTGAAGCGTTTAGAAGCACATATTTTGGATATCTTGTTGATCTTCCGAAAGTCAATACTTTGTTGCAATTTATTCATTGTTTAATGATTGTTTAATGAATAAGGAGTTAAATCTACCTTCGACGATGTTTTTACTATTGAAGTAAATGTGGAAAATCTATTTTTTGAATTGAGAGAATTTGATGTTGTTTTTGGCTTGAGAAGTGTTGGTACTAGTGACGTTGGGTATGATCCTGATGGTCCATATGAGTCTAAGATAGAGTACTTTGCAGGAGAAGTATCTGTTGAAAAGGTTTATGTTAGAAGCCTATTTGAACATAACAACTTACTTGACAATCTTGATATTGTGAAATTTACTGTTTTGTATTTTATTGAAGAGTTTTTATTCTTTTACGAGAATAGTGAGCAGATAATTTGTAAAGAAATGCTTTCGTTTGATTGAGCCCAGCCTTTTTAATGAATATCCATGGGGCATTGATGTGTTTCATGAATTGTTAGACAACTTTAAACATTCTTTTAAGATAATATTCAATTCTACAGGATAGTTGGGCTGCCTCTAGCACTCCAGATTGGATAAACGAGTGTTGTTCCAATGTCGATGAAACAATTGTCATTCAGATGTCAAACAAAATTTTCAGAAAAATACGATGAAAAAAAATACAAAATGGCCCAAATCAAAAGAAGGGCAAGTATGGCCCAAATCGTAATATGATTTTTTTCAAACTATGCACCAAAGAAACAAGAAAGTGATGCTAGAAGTGACGAAGAGAAGACATGGAAGGTTTATAAGAGGAAAAATATATAGACCTAATGAATAGTTAATTGTGTGCATTACATTTAAACGGTGGTACTACAAGTAGTAGAAAAATTATTTACTTTGAAGCACAGTGGTACTATAAGTAGATGGAAATTTGTTTTTTGAAGCACATCTGACAGAGAATGATTTTTTTGTTGTGAATATGAAGTGATTCTTTTAACAAACATTTTGAGTTGAATACGTATAGAAAACATACATTTTGATATGTAAACGTATTCATAGAATGAAATTCCTTTTTAATATGCTTGTACTACATTTTGATATGTAAGTTGTGTCGGGCATATAATCAAAGGCGAACCCAAGATTTGAAGATAAGGAGGGGTGGGGGGGGGGGCACCACTAAGAGTGGCTCAAGGGTAAGGCTAGGAGTGACTCAAGGGTAAGGTTAGCAAAACGCCTGTTTAGGCTTCCAAAATGTTGAGGCCCCAATAATAATAGTGAATTTTATTATTTAATTTCACTTTAACCAATATTGAACATTATAATTTTAAAAAGAGTAAAAAATTAAAAGAAGAACAATCTACTTTTTATAAAGAATATTTAGAACTTTGAATAAATAACTCAGATCTTCATATTAATAAATAAAGTTTTACATCAACATCCAACGTGATGTATTGCAAACAAATGTCTAACCTTTTATTCACTATAAAAATAGATATACAAATAAATGCAAAAAATTATGGACAAAGTATAAACTGATCGAATGCAAATAATTTAATGTAAAAATAAATTATGGGTTGATATAATTACACAAAAAGGGCCCCTTAAGAGGTAACTACTCTATACTTAATCTTTCTAAAAACTCTTTTAAATTTTCTCAAAAAAAGTCTATAAATTTGGAAAATACTTAGTTCCCTTATATTCTTTCTCAAACTATTGTTTACTTCCTCAAAACTCAGTTTAAATAATAATGTTTTGTTTAAAAGATTCTCAATAAGAATTCACTGAATACTCAAGAATAAGGTTCATGTTGAAAAATAGTCATGAGCGATCAACTCAATAATCACAATACATAATGTATGACAATTCAATGATTAGAAATAGGAATTCAATAATCAACAACTCATGAATTTAGAAATCTATATCAACTCATCTCAAGAATATGGAAATCTAAAGAGAGAATCCTAGATTACTCTTTTACTGATTTGAAAGTAGATGTAAGGCGTGAGGAGGAACTAGTCCAACACTATGACAACCTGACATACTTGGAATAACAAAGTTCGTTGGTGAAATCAAAGAACCTTGTAGAACACTTGAACCCTAGCTTTTCTCCTCTTAGAACCTTGTTCTAATGTTTTGAAGTATTAATGAATGTAAAATAATTAACTAACACTTTCTAATCCCTTAATTAGGTGTAAAACATCGTGGATTAGGCTTAGAATAGGGGGTTAAAACGACATAGTTTAAGTACCAAACGCATAGGGGAAAGACCAAAACGACCCCAACTTTTAAAACTGAAAGGGTGATTTAAACGGGAGGTATCATGGACCGTTCAAGGCTTCACGGTTTGTGAAACTCTTCACCTGTCGTCTATTTGGGCATCAAGCTTCACCTGCTTGACAGTGCTTCAATAAAATGGGCATAACTTTTTTTCCGAACTTGAAAGGAGGAAAACTTGGTGGCGTTCGAAAGAAGACTCAAAGACCTTTAATTGGATATATCATGGGCCCCTTAATTCATTTTATGCTGAGAGATATTACCGTTTGAAGTTGACCAAAAACTTAAAAATTGATGGGTCCTTTTCACACTTCACGGACCGTCCAAGTGTCCGTGAACCTTTATGGGTGTTGGGGTTCAATTTCACGGGCGAGGTGACGGGTCGTGGACCCCTTCACAACCCATGCACCTTTTTGTAAAGGGACTCTTAAGTCCACTCTTCATCACGGTTGGTTGTACGACCTGTGACACCCTGTACGGACCATACAACCTCCCGTACATGTGAGCCCGTACTCAACTGAATCATTTTCTATTTTCCATTTCACGTTCCTATTTAAAAGGTGTTACACCGACACATTTTCATATTCTAAAAATGATCAATGATTGCATCGTTGCATATGTTTACAAAAACAGATCATCCATTCATATTTGACACCGACGCGTTTTCATTTTCTTATAACGATCAGTGATAGCATCATTAGTTATATTTACAAAAATAGTTGCAGTAGCGACAAGTAAAATCAAGGTCAAGTTCACAAGCTAGTACACAAGAGAATACGTATGTATGAGATTTGCATTAACCAGTGCTTCTACCAAATCGCCAATTCCTTTCAAATAAGAAAATCTAAGATCACCATGCTGCATATGTATTATGAAAGTATCAAGTTTGTGACTCAGATCTCAAAGCTTTGGTTCACCAAATTCATCTAAATAATGTTTGGCCAATGTCATAATTTTTTCCTTATCAAAATAAGCAAAAACATTAACCAAATTCAAGCTTTCCATACCAAGAATCAAGTTACCACTCACAACATCAAAATGATTATTAAGCTCTTGCAAATGCTAGTCAATAATAGCGTAAAAGAGTTCAACACATAAGTTATGTGAATAATTAACACTACAAGACCTATACTTTGACTTTTCAGGAATATAAAATTCATCCATCTTGAGTACCAAAATTTCATGTATATCACAAAATAAAGAAAATTCATTCATCAAAAATTCCTACCCATCATGTTTTAGTGATTGCAGTCTCTTTTAATTAAGTAATGTCAAGAAATACCATGGAATTAACAATATCTTACTCCTTTCTCTAAAATGTTGCACTCTGCTAATTTGACATCACCAATATTTTCAACATCAAAAGAAGCAATAAAATAAATTCAAATTCATTCATCATACTCAAGATAGCTCCTGCTTGCAATCTGTCATTGGGACTGGGACTCTACATTTAATTGCATCAATCACATGAGCTATAGATGAAAGTAAAACATCAAAGTTGTTCAATGTTTTAAAATGTGATCCCCAACGAGTGTCACCTGGCCTTTGAAGCTTTCGTTCTTGATTCAAACCTTTTCCACTTTAAACCTCACCAATTTCTAGTAGTTGTTCCAATATTTCTGCTTGATGGTCTATTGTGACGATTCGAGGCTAGCCCCTAAACGTAACATGGGTCCTATGCTCACAAGTGACCCCACCCTAACCCTGGAACTGGAATATCACAATAATATATAAATAAATACTAAGTAAGCAGAAGCATAATTGATAGGTGAGTAAATCTAAAAGATTTTACTTGAGAAAATAACTGAGTTCAAGTGTGAATTAACTCCAAATACAATTGAGTTTAACTCTATGTTTGAAAGACTCTAATACTGATGAGCTATTGGGACAAGTCCTCAACTAACTCTAAAATACTAAAACTAGTAACTAATTGGCTAAACTAAAAGCATAAAAAAATGCCCTCGGATGATGAGGACTCACCTGTCATGCCCCGAGGCTACCACCTTGATATAAGATGGGACATAGGATCACAAGTGACCCCAAGCTAACCCTGAGTCTGGCATATCATAAGCATACTAAAAATAACCAAGTAAAACATGAACTATGCGGAAGCTAAAAATAGTGGATATCTAAAAATGAGGGAAAACCCAACTAGTCTGAAAATGTAAAACATACGAAGAGTTTAGTGATAACTGAAAGATAAACTTAACAACTCAAGCTGAATATACTACTATCTTTAGAAAGCCTCTAACTAAGTTGAGTTGCTGGGACATGCCCCCAACTGTCTCTAACAAAATTGAAAACTAAATAACATTACTTAAATGAAAAGCATGTCTTTGGTCCTTGAAGTATGAGGAGTCACCACTGAAGTTGCTGAAATGTGGACTGATGATCAATCTAAGCATGAATTGGATGCTCAGGGCCATCTTAACCACTAGGCCACTAAAGCCACCACTTGGGGCCCCATATTTTTGGAGGGCCCCATTTTTTTTAAAAAGTACTTATATATATACTTAAAAAAATTATATTTACTTTTTTTTTTTAAAAAAAAAGGTGCAAAAAAAATCATGCAAGAATTAAAAAAAGAATAAGGTAAAAGTACCGTTAGTTTGATAGTTTTTAATTAAGGAATGGGTGGAACAATTTTTGGGAATACTAAACGTGCAAAAATAAAAAAAAAGGTAAAGTGCTGTTAATTTAATTTAGGGTCTAGGGAAATGAACAATTTTTGGAATAATTTCCAATAGTGAGAAATCATTCTTCCTTATTTATCTCTCAAGACTTTAACCATATATTATTAGTATATACCTTAATACTCATCTTTTTTATCCTCTATTTTATTATTTTTATTCTCAATATTGAACTCTCTCCTACAATTTTTTTTGATATACTGTTGCTTACAAGTTTGAAGTTACAAAAAAACAAAATTTACTTTTGGATATCTTCTTCGGATTTCAAGAAGAGCAACAAGCAATCATTCTATTGAAGGAGTCAAGAAACACACCATTATTTTGATATTATTATATCAACTTATCAAATTCGTGAGTAAGATTTTATTATTCTAACTTTATTTTATAGTTTTTCTTAAAAATTTGTTATTGTTGATATTCTTAGTTCATAAGCGTATATATTCTTGTTTTAGTTATTATTACAATTTATTTAATTTAAATATGTCAACTATAAAATATGATTCTGGTTTTACAAAAAGAGAGAAAAAGAGAAAACTTGAGGAATTAAATAAATCCCAAAAAGGAGCCCTTGATAGATTTTTAACAAATA
>JAJONZ010012001.1:0-29758 GCA_029582445.1 Solanum paucissectum
AATTATTGTAATTAAAAAGCGACGGACGGCGTCTCTTAGTCCGTCGCTTTTTTGGAGCGACGTTGTCCGTCGCTTTTTCTTCCGTCATTTTTTAGCAGTTTTGTAGTAGTGAATTATGATTGATTTAGCTTTGTTTAGTGATATTATGATGAATTCATGTGATTTATATGGTAAACCCTAATCTAAATTGTTGAATGTGATATTTGTGGGTTGATGCCATTAGAGGTGAAATTGAAGGTTCATGAGTGATCTTCCTAAATCAATGTTATGAGTAGTAATTGATCAAAGATTAGGAATACCTAGACATGATTTGAACTATACTCTATACAACATGATTTATCTTGACTTGTAAAGATGAAATTGAACCTCTAAGGTAAATTATGACTAAAATCACCTAGTATCAAAGAATGTGATTGAGAGACTTCTAATCTAGGTTCGTAATATGCTTCCATGATGTAGAGTCATTGAGAATGAGGAGTCATAGTTATGAATGATGATCATTAGGGCTTAAGCAAGAAGCTAATATGATTAACTTTAGATCCTAAGGCTTTGAGAGTAAAACCTACATGTGAATCCAAGGCAAATGAATAGAGTTGTGTTGAGAGATATTTACCTACTTAATTCACCTTATGAATCATAGATGGTAGGAAGTGATAGGATCACTTAGGTCATGATGGTATCCTTGTCTAATGTAGAATTCTAGACATGATATTAAGTATGAATATGAACTTAACATGAAAGACTTCTCACATAGTGATGGTTCTAGGGTTGGAGGGCTTCTCTTACCTAATTGAACCTAAGGCTAAAGAGCCTTTATACCTAGGTCATGGATGGTGATAGTTGCTCACACATGGTCTAAAAGAGGTATTAGCATGGATTGGTTGTCAAATACACCTTTCTATATACTTGAGTCAAAATAGAGACTTAATGATTATCTTGTGGGATTTATGCCTAGCACCGAGTGGATGTTGAAATGAGATGGAGAGTCCCACCTAGTTGAGTTTTGGCTTTCATGCAGGTTCCCACCTAGTTAGTTTGGGCTTCCCACGAGGGATGTCTCACCTAGAAGAGTATTGATTTCCCCAAGTGTGTCTCCTGAGATGGAAGCCTCACCTAGTGGAGTTTGGGTTTCTAGTAGCAATCTTCGTATCCCATAACTACATGCCCCGTAGGAAATTTAGCTAGTGGATCCAACTAAGGTAACAAATCGGTCCTACCTTAGCAGGTTGACCAACCCTTGATGGTGTGGGTTACACCATGAAATATCCTGTGATAACTCATATGTTCTCATGTCGGTTAAGTCTATATCCCAATTAAACAAGATTGGTAATGAACTAAGATTGTGCTCAATGTAGCATCTCCTAGAGTTAAAACCTCATGGGCTAAGATTATGCATAAGGTAGAATCTCCTAGAGTCCAATGTAAGTAATGGTCTAAGATTATGCTTGAAGGAGCATCTCCTAGAGATCAAACTAAATGAACTACGAGTATGCTTTAAGTAGTATCTCCTAGAGTTCAAACATGATGAACTAAGATATACCTAGTGTAGTATATCCTAGGGTTCAACCTTAAAAACCTAAGATGTACTTAATGTAGTATATCCTAGGGTTCTAGGTAATGAGGGACTAAGACAAGTTAGTGAAGAATCTCATAATGTTCAAGAGTAATAATGGACTTAGATATGCTTGGGTAAGGCCTCATAGAGTTCATAATGATAATGAACCTAGACATGCTAAAAGAAGTATCTCATAGGGTCCAACCTTATAATGAACTAAGATTATGCCTCAAGTAGCATCTCCAAGATTTCAAACATGATGAACTACGTTGTACCTATTATAGTATCTCTTAGGGTTCAAAACAATAAGGAACTAAGATAGACATAGTAAAGTGTCTCCTAGAGTTTTAAAAAGAGGGCCAGTCCCTAACTAAGGAACATGAGTAGGATGACCTGAAGAAGTACTTAGTATGAGTAGTAGTATGGGATGCTACTCATTCCTTGCACAAGTATGACTAAAGGTTACCTTATGAGTGTTGACTTATTTGATGTATCCTTAGATAGGATTGTGCTATAGTTGCTTTCCTGATTGGCTAAGGTGATAGTTCCCTTGTCTAAATGAAGTAAGCTAATAGTGATACCAAAGGAAGGTGAATATGACTAGGATGACTTCAAGGTTATGCTTAGTGTGGAGGTTATTATGGGATGTTTTTCATACATTGCACAAGTGTGCTTTGAGGTTACTTAGGAGTATGGTTCCCTTATGGTAAAGAGGCTTAAGACTTAACCATGTATATAGACTATGATTAAGATGACCAAAACGGGATACTAGGCTTGGGTGGTATTATGGGATGCTATTCATGCTTTGCACTTGTATGCTTTTGAGGTTACTTGAGAATGGTGCTATTATGGTATAGATGACCAAGGGTCAATTATGTTTATATGAGTAGGACTTATCTCCTATGCTCATCAACTTTGTCTTACATTGACTTATGTTTATATGATGCTTATGTTGGAGACCTTGTTATGACTATGATGATTATGTTATGACTATGATGATTATACTATGACTATGTTATTATCTCTTATGCTTATGTCTTATGTTGACTAACCATTTTGAGATGATCTTATGATGTTGTGCTAGCTTTCATACTTGGTATATTTTGTACTAACGCATATTGCCTACATTCTAACCAAATGTAGGGTCTTGGAGATTGAGTTCATTTGGGGGCTAGGTTTCTAAGGTGAAAGAAGAGTTGAAGATCTTGGTGAGTCCTCATAGCTTCGAGGACAACACCCATCTTACCTTTATGTCTTTTTTTTATGTTGATACTATTGTATGGGCTGTGTCCCAAGAGTTTATTCTAAAAAGTTGTATTAGATTGTTTTAGACAAAGTGTAGAAAGTCTTCCGCTTGCTTTATGAAAAATGACTTTGATTGTAAAAATATTAAATTTTCCCGTATTTTCTATTGTCTTATGTTCAAGATATGCTAAGGGCTTGTATGCGACCACCTTCGGGGTCAAGTACGCCATGTTACGTCTAGGGGGTACTCCTAAATTGTGACATTCTGACTATTGTGCTCACTTTTGTTCTTAGGTGCAGGTGCACTAGCAGACGATAGAGCAAGTCCCTTTTGTTACTGTTGGAAGGATGACCGGTTGACATTACTCTTCTGCTGCCCGAACTCATTCTCTGTCTTTTCCCTCTTGTTCTTAAACTCCTATCTATCCCTCAGCTTCTCTTCCTCAACCTGCTGCACATAGACCATCAACCTTGAGATATCCATATCACCTATCAGCATTGCAGCCGTACCTTCCTTACTCGACAGACGAGACAGCCCAGCAACAAATTAGCTCATTATACTCCTTATGTCCACAACCATCTCTGGAGAATAACGGGACAGTTGGGTGAACTTCAACCCATACTCATGAACACTTAGTGACTCTTGCTTAAGGGTAAGGAACTCTCGTACCTTAGCCTCTTTCCATTCTCGAGGAAAGAAATTCCCCAAGAAGGCCTCCTCAAAACAAGCCCAAATCGCAGGTGGTGCTTCCTCATCTCGATTCTTCTTCCATTGATTTAACCAAATCCTAGCGACACCCTTCATTTGGTATGCAACTAATTCCATCCTTTCAGTATCAGCAACATGCATGACATCAAATACCTTTTGCAGCTCCTCAATAAAGTTCTCTGGATCCTCAGTAGTGCTTGAACCAGTGAAATTTAGAGGGTTCATCCTCAAAAACTAACGAATCCTCGAAGTGTCGGCCTCTTCTTGTAAAGCTCCTCTTTATTGCCCAACCTGATTATTCACAGCTTGACTTAGCATCCTAATTTCTTCCCTAAACTCGGCATTCGTAACTTCTTCTTGAGGTTGCACTTCAAGTGCATTGGGTACTCCTTGCTCCTCAACATTACGCCTAGCAAGATGACCTCTGACAGCTTTTCGTGGAGGCATAATTATCTGAAAATACGTGCAAGCACGAATTAGCAGGAAACCTTTTAGAGATCAAAATCTAACGCACGAAATGAGTGTGAAAGAAGTGAGAAATTTTCCTAAGTGCTGCAGCCTCCTAATTATAGATGTGGTGCGCTTCACACCGATAACTAGGACTCTACATACACGGCTTCATAGATTCCCTAGGACTCTTGAACTCGGTGCTCTGATACCAAGTTTGTCACTCCCCGAGCCTACACCTCAGACGTGGCTGGCACTCGAGAACCATTGATGGCCCCAAGCGAACCCTTGGCCTGGCTTAATTACTCGGTGGAAGACTTAAACACAAGAAATAGTCTGAAAGGATAACTCATGCAAATATCTTTAAGGAATGTTAAACTTAGCCAAAATGGCAACTCAAGTCTCAACCATTTAAACAAGAAATAGAAAACTCAAGAACTAATATATGACTGTCTATGAAGCCTCTAAAATAACTGAGATGGATGTCGGTACAAGACCCCCGATCATCCTCACAAATGAAATACTAAAATCAAATGATAACAAATGAGCCCTCCGGAATGCAAGAAGGCTCACCAATTGACTCTGAATGCTCAACTGGATCAACGAGGCACTGGATGATGATCCTGGTAACCTGTGTCTGCATCATAATAAGATGCAGGCCAAAAGGCATCAGTACATTGAATGTACGAATATGCGAGGGGGAATTCTAAAACAAGAAATAAGCTTGAAAGGAACTAAAGAACTTACATGGCTCAACTTAACTCTCAACTTAACTGAACTCATTTCAATATAAAGCAGTATAAAACAAGTGCAATGTACAAAAAAGTTGTTTGAAACATGTATGTCAACTCTGTGTATTTGGAAATACAATAATACTCTGTGTGTATACAAAGATACACTATAACTCTGAAATGTATGTAAAAATACAAATAAACTATGTATATAAAAATATAATTACTTCTGTGAGAGTTTCTCTAACCAACAACCATCACGCAAGAGCCATTGTGATGATACAACGTTTTGCCTCACGCTGCCAGGGTCGCCCTATACCTTGCCGAGGGTATAGAACCTGAACTACTAAGTGGATCAACTAGTCTATGCTAAAAAGCACTAAGGAATCATCTAAAAAGTATGACCTTTTTTCTACCCATGGTTTATGGGGGCTGTGAGTTGTCTGAACTCTCTCCCATGTCGGTGCGCAATACTACTCCCAAAATATGATACTTAAAAACATACCTCTTTCTATGAATTGAGATAATTGCTCAAAAACTTAGCTTAAAGGCTATCTTGGAAATCAAAATTTCCTCTCTTGCCTAATTGTGAAAGCACTTACTCTTTTCTGAAAACTAGCTCAAAGGCTCTTCGAAAATCAAGGTTTCCTTTTCTTGTTTAAATGTGAAAATATTTTAACTCTTTGGGAATACATATTCCCCATATACTTTGAAGAAATTAACTTCAACTTTACTCTTTACTCAACTCAAAACTCAAGTCTTAAAACAAAGTTAAATCATTTGTAAAAGACTTTTGGAAGACTCTATGAACTTCTCTTGACTTGGCTCTTAATTTCTCTTGACTTGACTCTTAGCTGATCCCTGAATTGAATTATGGATTCAAGGATTGAGATTTGTGATAGGAAAGATCTCATGATGTTTAGGGGTGGTTTTAGATAGTTAAACACGAGAAAAGATCAAGAAATCACTGTTTGAAAGTTGGTTCGCGACGCGGAGATGTATTTAAATTTTTGGTCGTGAAAATATATTTTGAGGAAGAATGGTTCGTGACCGCTCCGCGTCGCGCGGGAGGATTTTCCAAATCTGAGGAACAGATCTGCGACGCAGACCTGGTACCCAGATTTGCCCGCCTTGTTCCTTCTTCATTTTCCAGCCCCAATTTGCCTAAATTCGATTCTTTTTCTCCAATTCTTTGTAGATTCTAATACCCAGCATATGTACACAAGAATCTAATCAAACACAACTCTAAAATCGACATTAAACTCTCAAGAACTCCTCAATATCATCCCAAATTCAAGAACGAAAGTAAATTCAAGAACACACATCAAGAACATTCCAACTTTCAACTTCTAGGATGAATTCATGCTGAATTAAACATATTTGGCATGTGGGTGAACGAACCCAACGCTGTGTGCGCTCACATACCTCGTAGGGATCACCCCTTGACGAAATCCACAAGCGATTCTTGAAGAACTTGACGATTCTTTCTCCTTCTCCTCCTTTCTCTTCTTCTTTTCTCTTTTCTAAAATCCTAACTCAATATTGTAAAAGCGTAAACTGACAAAGATCAGTTTAGACCCTAAGTAATTACCAGAAATGAATCAAAATAAAAGGGTAAGGAAAAGGCCAAACTACCCTTCTAAAATTGGGATTGGACATTTCTTATTCGATCAGCCCAACTTCCAAGATCTTTCCTATGATATCTAGAAACACACCTAACTCATCCTGAGCTAGAAGTTATGGTCGTTTGAAGTTGACCAAAAACTCAACTTTAACACACTTAAAAATTTCTAGATTTTTATACTTTCCAAAAATGACTAATTCCTCCTTTTAAATTCCTTTTTAGTTCTTTCTAGTTACGGGGTGTTACAATTCCCATTTATCATTTTAAATAAAATGAACTTAACTCTGCTCTTTCTTAAAAACATTTCAAAATCATATTATAATCTAATTATTGATAACTCGGGAAGTCATACTGCATAAATATAAATGGTATATCTAGATACCATACTGCTCATACGTTGATGACATACCCGATTGTCATACTAATCATAATTTAGAAAAATCTTTTTTTCAAAATTCATCTTTACTTTCTCAAAACTCAGTTTAAGAACTCAAGTGTTCGCTTTAAAAAACTTTTTTAAAATTTATAACTCAAATCATAGGGTTCATGTGGAATTATGAACACGAACGACTCAACTCAGGGATCTTAATAGAAATAAATAACCTCAGTACTCAGAACTCAAGACTCAATGATACTACTCATCTCTAGACTTCTCGACACATAGGGTTCATGCAAAATTATGGGCATGAACAACTCAACTCAAGGGCTTCATGGGTAACATGTAGTAGTCCCATAAGTAGGAATATAATCACAAAAGGATTAGGAACTCAAAACTCAAGACTTAGAACTTGAAGATACTACTCCTATTAAAGATACTCAACTGATGGAGTTCATGCAGAATTTATGGGCATGAACGACTTGACTCAAGGTTCTAAATAATAATATGGAACTCATGTATACGACTCTTGTCATTCTCATACTTACTTCCTCAAAACTCATTTTAAAATTCAAGTGTTGGGTTTGAAAAACTTCTCAAGATTTATAACTCAAAATAGGGTTCATGCTGAATTATAGACATGAACAAGTCAACTCAAGGATCTCAATAAAAATATAGAAATTCAATACTTAGGAATAACAATTTTAAAAGAATCGGGAATTCAAGAACTCAAAATCAACTTAGCTCAAGAATACTCAAATCTAGAGGTAGAATCCTAGATTTCTCTTTTACTGATTTGAAAGTAGATGTATGGCGTGAGGATGAACTAGTCCGACACTATGATAGCCTTACATACCTGGAAGAACAAGATTCTTGAAGAATCATGAAGAAGAACTTGATTAGAAGCCTTGAAACCCTAGCTTGAAGGTAAACAATCAAGAAAACCTTTCTTGAGATTCTTGAATTAGTTTCTTCAAATCTCTGTGGCCAAGATTTATTATTTTAATTAGTGATTCATAATTTATAGAGGAACTTGACTTAGAAAGAATGGAATTCTTGGAGAAAAACTTACCTTTAAGAAGAATCTTGAAAAAGATTGAAGGAATCTTGAATGGAGTCTTCTACTTTCATTTTTCCTTAGGGTTTTTGCCCTAGAGTTTGAGAGAGAAGAGAATGACAGACTAAAAGATGAAAATCTGATTATTTTGAGCCTTTGCTTAGTCAAGAAATTCGTTTAGGACTTTCTTGGAGGTAAAAATGCAAAAACAACCCTTTTTAATGTTTTCTCGTCAGCTATATTCGTAACAGCACTGTATAGGTTACTAAATAGTCATAACTTTTTATTCAGAAATTGGATTGACGTAAAATTGGTGGCGTTGGAAAGTAGATTCAAATACGTTTAATTTCATAGGTTACGGCTTATGTAATTCTTTATATTGTAAGAGATATGGTCGTTTGAAGTTGACCCAAGTAGAATCTTACATCACAACTTAATCGATAAGGAAACTTCAAGAATAGTGATAAAGAACTCATCAAAAAATTAAATTGATCAATATTTATGGATAGATTCACAAAATGAACTCATGATTGGCATTTGGGTGAATGAACCCAACACTTTGGAAGCTTACACACCTCAAAATCTGAAATGTTGCATTTCATGAACGAATGCTTGAAACTTAAGACTTTTTCTCCTCTTGAATCTTCTCTCTAAAACCCTAAACACTTTTGGGGATGAATGAAACATATTCTAATCAGTTTAGACTCCTAAAACCTTACTAAAAATGCTTAAATCCGATTGGGTAAGAAAAAGACCAAAATACCCCTCATATTTTGGGGTAACTTTCCTTAATTGGACAGCCCAACTTCAAACAACCATATCTCCCTCATATGAGCTCGAAATTTAGCAAATTTGATGGCTTTGGAAAGATAATTCAAAGACATTTCATTTTCATTCTTATGGAACACCTAACTCATCATGTATTGATAGTTATGGTCCTTTGAAGTTGACCCAAAACTCATAAAATTTCAGATTTTGCTATTTCCAATATAGTTCTTTTTGGAACTTAAGGTGCTACATCTATAGACCAGACCTTAATAATTAAGAAATTTTAAATTCCTTGGTAAAAACTTACTCACTACGAAGGATGGTTCGAGTCTTAGTTCGATTTTTTTTTTTGGAGTGTTACAAAATCTCCCCCTTGGGATCATTCAACCTCGAATGACGGATGGACTGGGTATGGAACGGGGTTACTCTAATCATCTCTGTCATACCAACTAAAATTTCCTCGCATTACTATTCGAAACCAACTAAGGGCTCTCATTTAGTTATTTTTCATAGCAAAACCTCATCCTCATTTTCCTCCTCATTTATAACCTTAGATGGAATTATCACACCATCACTATCATGATAAGAACATCAACCTCCTCTTTCTAACCTCACTCCATTACTAAAAGGACCTCAAAAAAGATATCCCCCAAACTCTTTGGAATTCATTACTATCTTAATTTTAAACTCTTGACTTGATTTCTCATCTTTTCATCTCCCCCTTAGGTCTAAATCTGACACTTGAAAGTTATGGACCTATCCCGTCATCTCTAAACTGGTCTACATCCTCTTTTACTCTAACACTCAGGAGAATTTTATCTCATAAATGCCAAACTCTCCATAAGCAGGTACTAAGACCTCTTTCTAAGGTGTTTCTCTTAATCTCTTCTGATTACATACCCTCTCGGTACACCTCTTAATGCTCTAGTTACTCTTGTGAGTTAGTCACACTTCACTACCCTTATCTAAACGTTAGGGTCTCACACTTGTACTACTCATATTCATTGCATCAAACATTTCAATTTCTCACCTACTCTATGTCAAGTCTACCTGATAAAATCTCAAGACTAACATCATCACCCTCATATTTCCATTCCTTGGATCATGACACTCATTTCAAATTCAAGCTTAACATTCATTACTAAACCTGGATATCAATATGATTGCTCGTCTACTATGTTATACCTCATTACTTGATCAATTCTATAACCTTCTGAACATCATGACCCTCTCAAACAAATCATAAGCCTAGTTTAGATCTATCACTTTATGAGCACTTTTTCTCTTCTAGTCAACACTTACACTTGGTCATTACCTACATAATAATACTTCTTCACAAACTCCTTTCTAGCTAAAACACACTCTACCTCTTATGATCGAATCTTCACAACTCATCACGTCTTAGTCTACCCATAAGGGAAAACTCATCATCAATAACTTATGGGGTTCATGACTATATTAAGATAATCTGCCCCATCACTATATCCCTTTCATAGATCTCTATACCTCTGCATACTTTCCCCTAACTCTGAGCACTTTCACTACTACTACTCAAGATCTCGTAACTCAGGCTACCTCTTTAGGTGAAAATCTACCCAAGCTCTAAACATACATCCTCAAAAGGATCTCATCTAAAGAAAGTCTTAGGGAAGAGAGTAAAACTCACTTTTAGAACAAATGCATGATTCATATTAAGGCATTTCTCTGAAACTCAACACTTAACTCACTCATGAGCTTCTCTCAAGCCCATCTATAGTCTAATGACTTCCTTAATACTTTTTCTAAGAATAACTCATCCATAAGGATCTGGGGCTTTACTTTTCAACCACCTCTAGTATGATGGGTAGTCGAATGAATCAAAGAAACACGAGTATGAATAAATCTCTATGACATAACTCTATTGGACGATTAAGAGTATGAAAGAAAGGAAACTTTTCTTAAGTCTCTATAGTCCCTCGTTTATAAAAGTGGGCCATCACAACCATAAACAAGACCCCACTGATATGGTTTCATAGACACAGTAGGACACTTGAACATGTGCTCTGATACCAAGTTTGTCACGACTCGAGTCTACAATCTGGACGTGGCCGGCATTCACGAACCATTGTTGGTCCCCAAGCGAGCCCTCATCCTAGCTTTTATTAGTCAAGAAATTCATTTAGGGCTTTCTTGGAGGTAAAAAAACAAAAACAACCCTTTTTAATTCGTAACAACACTGTATAGGTTACTAAAATAGTCATAACTCTTTACTAAGATATTGCACTGATGCGAAATTGGTGGCGTTGGAAAGTAGATTCAAATACCTCTAATTTCATAGGTTATGGTTCACGTAATTCTTTATATTTAAAGAGATATGGTCGTTTGAAGTTGACCCAAGTAGAATCTTACATCAAAACTTAATCGATAAGAAAACTTCAAAAACACTTATCAAGAAATCATCAAGAAATTAAATTGTTCAATATTTATGGATAGATTCGCAAAAGAAACTCATGATTGGTGTGTGGGTGAACGAACCCAATACTATGGAAGCTTACATACCTCAAAGAACTAGGTTCTGGATGAAATCTTGAAATTCTTGAACGAACGCTTGAAACTTTGAACTTTTTCTCCTCTTGAATCTTCTCTCTAAAACCCTAAATGCTTTTGGGGATGAATTAAACTAATTCTAATCAGTTTAGACTCCTGAAACCTTACTAAAAATGTTTAAATCTGATTGGGTAAGGAAAAGACCAAAATACCCCTCATATTTTTGGGTAACTTTCCATAATTGGACAGCCCGACTTCAAACAGGCATATCTCCCTCATACGATCTCAAAATTTAGCAAACTTGGTGGCATTAAAAATATAATTCAAAGACCTTTCACTTTCCATCTTATGGCACACCTAACACATCCCATATTGAGAGGTATGGTCATTTGAAGTTGACCCAAAACTCATAACTTAAGCATAACTTGCAAAATTTCAGATTTTGCTATTTCCAATTTAGTTCTTTTTGGAACTAAAGGTGATACATTTAGTGAACTGACCTCAATACTTAAGAAATTTTAAATTACTTGGTAAAAACTTACTCACCATGAAGGATGGTTCGAGTCTTAGTTTGAAAAAATTTCTGGGGTGTTACTATTACCAAAACGAGAGCATTAAAATTCTTCAATAGCAAACAAATAATCTTTATCTATCTAAACTAGTTAGACAAAGATAATAAATTAAATATTTTTAAATATCTTGACAATAATGAGATCCAATACTTCTATTATTATATGAATTAATGAGTCAAAGAAAACTGAAACAAGAGAAAAAGAAATAATTATTGAACATAGTCAATTTTAAATGAGCGAACATATAATAATTAGCATTCCTTTTGGATTTAAATGAACTCTCGTCCATGAATAACTACTGATTATCATGGTTTGAGCCCAAAATAAATCTAGAAAGGGAAAAAAAGAATCAAAAGATAGTAAATGGGAGGGGGTGGGTTAGAAAACATAATAGAAACATAGGCATAGAGAAAAAAAATTTAATTTCTTACTTCTTACATGAATGTACTTATTTTAAAAAATCACGATGATGTTCTTAATATGACTGATTCAAGCAGATTTAGTTTTGAAGTGAACGAGATTTTGATTAGACTTTCCAAGTCTTTTCATTTTTTTCTTACAATTCCATAATCTAATAGTTAGGAGTCGTTAAATATTTGACCAAGAATTAAGTTTCTATCTTTTCTAAAACATATAGGCCTAAAACTACTCATGAATATAATTAAGGAATCACTTTAAATCATCCTTATATTTAAGTCTCCCCGTGGATAAATTGTCACGACACGAGCCTACACCCTGGAAGTGGCCGGCACTCAAGATCCATTGCTGGTCCCCAAGCGAACCCTCATCCTGGCTGACTACAAGCGGAAGACTAACTTAAGCATACAAATCTAAAAATTGAATAAAATCAATAACTCAAATGAAAAACTCTGAATAGAAATAAATTATTCAACTCGTCATAAAATAGGCAACTTAAGTCTTTAAATCATATAATAAAATAAATTAACAGACTTCTGAAACTCTACAGTCTGTCTATGAAGCCTCTAAATGACATATGGAAGTCGGGACAAGACTCACGACCTCCTAACAACAAATATAACTGAAAGTAAAATTGGAACCCTCCGGAAGCAAGGAGGCTCGCCATAGCTAACTCGAACTCCATGTGGTATCAACGAAGCTCATGTTGATGACCCTGAATACCTGTATCTGCATCATGAAATGATGCAGGCCAAATGGCTCAGTACGTGGAATGTACGAGAATGTAAGGGGAATTCTAAAACGTAAACATAAGCTTGAACTTGATAAAAAAGGAAACATACTTACCTCTTTTCAAACTTACTCAACTCAAGAAATACTCAAGGATACTCAAAACTACTCAAAGGGACTCAACTCAGAAGTACAAAAGGATAAGATACTCAACTCATTAATAAGGTTCTCAACTCAGTGAAACTCAACAATAAGGTACTCGACACAATGAAACACAAATCAACTCAAGATACTCAACTCAAGGTACTCAACTCAAGATACTAAACTCGAAATACTCAACTCATGATACTCAAGGATAAAGCAATAGTAAAAGATGCAATATATATGAAAAGCTATAAAACTGTAGATAGCAACTCAATGTATTGAAAAATACAATAATACTCAATATGTATATAAATTACAATATAACTTTGTGGGAGTTTCTCTAACTGACAACCACCAATATGATCCTAAGTGATGATACAATGTCTTGCCCACGCTGCCAGAACTGTCCTATACTTTCTCATCATATAGAACTCCTTAACTAAGTGGATCCACTGGTCTATGCTAAAAAGCACTAAGGAGTCATCTAAAAAGTATGATCCTTTCTACGCATGATGGCTACATGGTTTATGGACTCTTGATTTATTATGAACTCGTGTCCCCATATTGGTGCTCAATACTACTCCCAAAATATACTCAGCTCATATGTTTTAAAAACAAAACTCTTGAGATAATTACTCAAAAACTAGCTCAAAGGCTCTCTTGGAAATCGATGTTTCCTTTCTTGTTCAAAGGTAAAAATATTTTAACTCTTGGGAATACTTAGTTCTCATATAATCTTTGAATAAATAAACTTTACTCTTACTCTTTACTCAACTCAAAGCTTAAGTCTTAAAACAATGTAAAAATGTTTGTAAAAGACTTCTTAAAATATGGTTCATGCCGAATTATGGACGTGAAAGACTCAATGCAAGGTTTTCAATAACCATATATAGAACTCAATACTTGGAACTCAAGATCTTCAATGATACAACTCAATTCAAGAATGCTCAACTCAGAGGGTTCATCCGGAATTATGAGCATGAACTACTCAACTCAAGGACTCAAAGATACTTCTCATCTCAAGACTGTTCGACTAATAGGCTTCATACATAATTATGGGTATGAACAATTCAACTCAAGGACTTCATGGGTAACATCTTATAGTCCCATGATTAGAAATATAATCTCAAAGGGGATTAGGAACTCAATAATCAAGACTTAGAACTTGAAGATACTACTCCTCTCAAAGGTAATCAACTCATGGAGTTCATGTGGAAGTCATGGGAATGAACGACTCGACTCAAGGGTCAAAATATCAATAAGAAACTCATGTATACGACTCTTCTCATTCTCATACTTACTTACTCAAAACTTAACTCAAATCGATGGTGGATCTCAAAGGATTCACAATTGAACTCAAAGACTTTCTTGAACTCTACCCTTAACTCTCTCTTGAATGTGAATTATGAATTCAAGAGTTATGGTTCATCATATGAAGGATCTCGTGATGATAAAATAGACTCATGAATACATTCTCCTCTTTCTCATACTCACTTGCTCGAGTCTTGAAACAAGTCATTAGAAATTGTAGAAGACTCCTCAAAAAGACTCAGAGGGACTTTCTAAAAATGTTTGAAAGAACTCTAAACACTTGACTCTCAACTCTACCTTGAATTTGATTTATGAATTCAAGGTTGTAATTTGTGATAGGAAAGATCTCGTGATGCTTACGAGTGTTTTTAGATAGTTAAACAAGAGAAACGATCAAGAAATCATTGTCTGGAAGCAAGTCCGCAACGCGGAGATGCATTTAAATATTTATTTACGAAATAAATTTTGAGGCAAGATGGTCCGTGACCACTCCGCGACGCAAAGAAAAAGTGTATGAAATGGGGAAACAGGTCCGAGACACGGACTAGGTTGCCTGATTCACCCGACTTTTTCCTTCTTCGTTTTCGAACCCCAATTCGCCTAAATTTGATTCTTTTACTCAATTTCTCTTTAGATTCAGCTACCCAACACATGTACACTAGAATTTAACTCAAAATAACTCTATAAATCGACACAATAATCTCAAGAACTCCTCAATCTCAGCCCAATTCAAGAACGAAAGCAAATTCAAGAACACATATCAAGAACATCAAACCTTCAACTTTCTAGAACGAATTTAACTTTGAAATTAACATGATTGGCGTGTGGGTGAACAAACCCAACACAATGGAAGCTTACATACCTGAAAGAACCATCTTCTTGAAGAACTTGAAGGAAAATCTTGGAAGAAGAACCCTAGCCTTAGCGTTTCTTGAATTCCTTTAGCGTAGAATTTTTAGAGTGGATGACCGGGTTTGATTTATGAAAACTGATTTTTCTACTCGTTTAGGGTAAATTAGATGACCTCCTAAGGGTTTTTACGACTAAAATACCCTTTAAGAAATAAATAAAATGAGCTGGGAGTTGGGATTATTTTTCAGTAGGCAATGAGGTTTGTATTGGCTCTGTAGAGCCATCGCGGAGCTGCTGCCAGGTTTGTGCATCGTTAGTAAACCAGTCATAACGTTTTACTCAGAGCTCTAAATTTAGCAACCTTGGTGGATTTGGAAAGATAATTCAAATACCTTTCATTAGCTATCTTGTAGCCCACATAACTCATCCTGTACTAAAAGTTATGGTCATTTGAAGTTGACCCAAAACTTAAGAAAAACTTAGGAATGACTTGAATGAATTCTCTTTAGTTCTTCTTGGAACTCAAGGTGGTACATCTAGTGATCTTAACACATAAGAAATTTTTAATTACTTGGTAAAATCTCACTCACTACGAAGAACGGTTTGAGTCTCAGTTCGAAAAAATTTCTGGGCTGTTACAATATCTCTCACTTGGGATCATTAGTCCTCGAATGACGGCTGGACTGGGTATGGAACGGGGTTATTCTTATCATCTCTTGCATACCAACTAAAATTTTCCTTCATTACTATTCGGAACCAACTAAGGGCTCTCATCTAGCTATTTCTCATAGCAAAACTTCCTCCTCTTCCTTCACATTTATAACTTGAGATGGAATAAACACACCATCACTATCACGATAAGATCAATAACCTTCTCTTTTTGACATCACTCCACTACTGCTCATGATCTCATAACTCATGCTACCTTTTCAGGTAAAAATCTTACCCAAGCTCTAAACATACTTCTTAAAAAGGATCTGCTGAAACAAGGCTTAAGGAAAAGAGTACAACTCGCTTTTAGCTCAAATGCACAATTCATATGAATATGGGTGAATTCCTCTAAAACTGAACACTTAACTCACTCCTAGGCTCCTTTCAAGCCCCTCTGGAGTCTCATGACTTCCTCAAAACTCTTGCTAAGAATAACTCATCGACAAAGAACTGACTTTGGTTTTCAACCACCTCTAGTATGATGGGTAGTCGAAGGGATAGGAGAACACACGAGTTAGTATAAGTCTTTATGACATAGCTCTATTGCACGATTAAGAGTATGAGAGAAGGGAAACTTTTCTTAAATGTATATAGTCCCTCATTTATAGAAGTGGGGCCCTCACAACCATAAATAAGATCCTACCAACACGTCTTAATAGACACCCTAGGACACTTGAACTCTATGCTCTGATACCAAGTTTGTCACGATCCGAGCCTATACTCTGATGTGGCCGGCACTCTAGAACCATTGTTGGTCCCCAAGAGAACCCTCATCCTGGCTGACTACAATCGGAAGACTAACTTAAGCATACAAAGCTTAAAACTGAATAAAATCAATAACTCAAATGAAAAACTCTGAATAGAAATAAATTATTCAACTCGCCATAAAATAGGCAACTTAAGTCTTTAAAACATTTAATAAAATAAATGAACAGACTTCTGAAACTCTACAGTTTATCTATGAAGCCTCTAAATGACAAAGATGGAAGTCGGGACAAGACCCACGATGTCACGACCCAAAAATGGACGTTATGGCACTCGTCTTATCCCATCAAGACAAGTCAGCCTAAAACCCAACTAATACAGTGAATGCGGAAGTAAAACGTGAATAGAAGTCTAATACTATAAAATACTACGGAAAACAAGGTAAACTTAATTAAACCCCCAAAACCTGGTTGTCACGTGTACAAGTCTCTAAAGTATTACAATTGATTCAAAAGAAAAACACAAGTCTCAAATGATATTGTTTCTAGAATAGAACAAGATCATAAATAGAAGTAAGAAGGTCCGTTGAAATGACCAGCAACTACCTCACAAACCTCTATAAGAAGCTTCGGATAAGGAGAAGAGAAAATAACACAAAGGTCCGGGCTAGTAACCTACAAAAATGTAGAAGCAAGGGGTGAGTACCAAACCACACGGTACTCAGCAAGTAAACTTCTAAACACAAGTTAAGGGAATAAAATACGGGTACTCCTTACACACCAACCAAGCCTCCACAACTACAACCAGCATAAAATCAGCCCAACCTAATAGGTCACAGTGTACATAGCACCCAGCTCAACAACAATCACTTTAACCAATTACATATCCTCAACAACAAACTCAATATTCATCAATCACAACTTCCACAAAAAGGGAACTCACAATATCAGCAACACACAAGATCAAGTTCATCAAATAGAGGTAATCAAATATCAAGTACTTTCCAACCACCAAATAAACACAAATCATCAAGAATGAAGGATGTCATGGGATGCAATGCAATATGACACCATGAAATGAATGTCTCAGAATACCAAGTACTCTCTCAACCGTATATACATGATACTCATCGGAAATACATCGAGAGTTCATGACCCATGGGGGACTCGCGAGGTCCAATACCGACACGGACGATCTCCATGTGTCTGTGCGGACGATCTCAACACACTATCATAAAATCAAACAATCCCCAGCACGGACGATCTCCACGTGCCCAACTTATAATCATACTTGATCTCAACACGGACGATCTCTACGTGTTAGACCTTTACTCATACCCAATCCCATGTCAATGCATGTGCACAATATGATAACAATTAAAGGGGATGATGCAACATCTCAATAAATCAAATGTCGCTATGACATATAATCACCTCAATTATCACAATTATATGGGTTCAGTAAAGAGCACAATCACACATAATAAATCAAGTCAATAATATATCAGCTAATGCCCATATGCTTTGGCATTCTCAGATTACAATCCGCATTCTATAGTAATAAACTTTTTCCTTTATAACACTGGTACTCGTACCATTCTCAACACATCACACACAAACAATTAATCACATTGTCTTTTATTACCCTTTTTCATCATTAGAATTAATCAAGGTGGACAAGTCAATCCTTCACCAAGTCCCCTTACTCCCAAACACATACCACAAGGAAATACATGAATTTCATACACTTAACAAGGGTTTAGAAATTCACTTGCCTCAAACAATCGAACAACCACTTCGTGACTTCATCCTTCCCTTTTCGCTAAGCTTCTAAATTAATACAATCTATTCAAGTAAATAATCACAGTAAGGTTTTGAAACTAACAACACTCGTATCACTATTTGTCTAACATAGACCCAAAAATCATAGTGCACGAATCTATGATCAAGTTCTTAACTTTTGGTGCCAACTCTTTCAACTTTTTTTCCAAATTTTCAAGCCTAGGATTAAATTCCAAATCCTTCAAATATCATAAATCTAATGATATTCACATATATAATATAATACACATAATATTTAATTACTTATCTCAATATATCAAAAAGTTATTTTGTAATTTGATAATAAAACAAGAACTACTAACTACGGTAATCTAACTGTTTACGAAAATCCATGGCGAGACCATATGAGGCAAAATCACAAAATTCCTATAACTTATCAATTCACAGCAATGATTACATTATGCCATTAGAATAAACACATCAATCTTATCCATAATTAGTGAATAATGGCCCAACTCTTGTCTTCTCAAATTGTCAAAAGAACGTACTGTCAAATTCTAAATTCCAATTTCAACTTTGCCAAATTTCCCTTCCTAATTCAATTTAAATTATATTTTAATAATTTTCATTCTATATTCTAACAATATGGTTACAATTAATATGAAAGTTTGAGATTTCCTTACCAGCACTATGTTAACTAAGTCGGCTCCACGCCTCCAGGTGAGTTTCTATTATGCTCTTCTTTTCTTTATACTTAAGTATTAAAAACTTACAAGCCCTACTACTTATTTTAATATATATATATATATATATATATATATATATATAGGCCAAGAGACATAAGCTATTAAATAAATAATGGATTTAGCTCATTAGCCATCAATTAAAATTAATTATTTAAAATTACCTGTCAACTAAAAAATCATAATTAACAAATAACTCATAAATTTACAAACCAAATTCACCGACTAATTCTAAATGACTTGGGACAACTATTGAGAGGGGTAAAATGGTAATTTTATGAAAATTTCCAAAACTGATCTTACAGGTCGTTACACACGACCTCCTAACACCTGATATAACTGAAAGTAAAAGTGGAATCCTCTGAAAGCAGCGAGGCTCACCATAGCTAACTCGAACTCCATATGGTATCAACGAAGCTCCTGTTGATGACCCTGAATACCTATATATGTATCATGAAACGATGCAGGACAAATGGCTCAATACGTGGAATGTACGAGCATGTAAGAGGAATTCTCAAGCATAAACATAAGCTTGAACTTGATAAAAAGAGAAACATACTTACCTCTTTTCAAACTTACTCAACTCAAGGAATACTCAAGGATACTCAAAACTACTCAAAGGGACTCAACTCAGAAGTACTCAAGGATAAGATACTCAACTCAGTAATAAGGTTCTCAACTTAGTGAAACTCAACAATAAGGTACTTGACACAATGAACACATATCAACTCAAGATACTCAACTCAATATACTCAACTCGAAGGTACTCAATTCAAGATACTCAACTCGAAATACTCAACTCGTGATACTCAGAGATAAAGCAATAGTAAAAGAGGCAATATATATGGAAAGCTCTAAAACTGTAGATAGCAACTCAATGTATTGAAAAATACAATAATACTCAATATGTATATAAATTACAATATAACTTTGTGGGAGTTTCTCTAACCGACAACCACCAATATGATCCTAAGTGATGATACAACGTCTTGCCCACGCTGCCAGAACTGTCTTATACTTTGTTGTCATATAGAACGCCTTAACTAAGTAGATCCACTAGTCTACGCTAAAAAGCACTAAAGAGTCATCTAAAAAGTATGATCCTTTCTACCCATGATGGCTACATGGTTTATGGAGACCTGAGTTATTATGAACTTGCGTCCCCATATCGGTGCTCAATACTACTCCCAAAATATACTCAGCTCATATGTTTTAAAAACAAAACTCTTTCTGTAATTTGAGATAATTACTCAAAAACTAGCTTAAAGACTCTTTTGGAAATCGATGTTTCCTTTCTTGTTCAAATGTGAAAATATTTTAACTCTTGGGAATACTTAGTTCCTGTATAATCTTTAAAGAAATGAACTTTACTCTTACTATTTACTCAACTCAAAGCTTAAGTCTTAAAACAATGTTAAACATTTGTAAAAGACTTCTTAAAATATGGTTCATGCCGAATTATGGACGTGAACGACTTAATGCAAGATTTTCAATAGTCATAGATAGAACTCAATACTTGGAGCTCAAGAACATCAATTATACTACTCATTTCAAGAATGCTCAACTCAGAGGGTTCATGCGGAATTATGAGCATGAACTACTCAACTCAAGGACTCAAAGATACATCTCATCTCAAGACTATTCGACTTATAGGGTTCATGCAGAATTATGGGCATGAACAATTCAACTCAAGGAATTCATGGGTATCATGTAATAGTCCCATGATTATAAATATAATCTCAAATGGGATTAGGAACTCAATACTCAAGACTTAGAACTTGAAGACATTACTCCTCCCAAAGGTACTCAACTGATGGAGTTCATGCGGAAGTTATGGGCATGAACGACTCGACTCAAGGGTCAAAATATCAATAAGAAACTCATCTATACGACTTTTCTCATTCTCATACTTACTTACTCAAAACTTAACTCAAATAGATGGTGGATCTCAAAGGATTCACAATTGAACTCAAAAACTTTCTTGAACTCTACTCTTAACTCTCTCTTGAATATGAATTATGAATTCAAGAGTTATGGTTTATGATATGAAGGATATCGTGATGATAAAATAGACTCATGAATACATTCTCCTCTTTCTCATACTCACTTGCTCGATTCTTGAAACAAGTCATTAGAAATTGTAGAAGACTCCTCAAAAAGACTCGAAGGGACTTTATAAAAATGTTTGACAGAACTCTCAAAACTTGACTCTCAACTCTACCTTGAATTTGATTTATGAATTCAAGGTTGTGATTTGTGATAGGAAAGTTCTCGTGATGCTTATGAGTGTTTTTAGATAGTCAAACAAGAGAAACGATCAAGAAATCATTGTCTGGAAGCAAGTCTGCGATGCAGAAATGCATTTAAATAACTGGTCGCAAAATAAATTTTGAGGCAGGAGGGTCCGTGACCACTCTGCGACGCGAAGAAAAAATTTATGAAATGGGGAGAAAGGTCCGCGATGCGGACTGGGTTGCCAGATTCACCTGACTTTTTTCTTCTTCGTTTTCTTACCCCAATTCACCTAAATTCGATTCTTTTACTCAACTTCTGTTTAGATTCAGCTACCCAGCATATGTACACTAAAATCTTACTCAAAACAACTCTATAAATCGACACAATAATCTCAAGAACTCCTTAATCTCAGCCCAATTCAAGAACGAAAGAAAATTCAAGAACACATATCAAGAACATCAAACCTTCAACTTTCTAGAACGAATTTAATGCTAAAATTAACATGATTGGTGTGTGGGTGAATAAACCCAACTCTATGGAAGCTTACATACCTGAAAGAACCATCTTCTTGAAGAACTTGAAGGAAAATCTTGGAAGAAGAACCCTAGCCTTAGCGTTTCTTGAATTCCTTGAGCGTAGAATTTTTGGAGTGGATAGAATGGTTTGATTTATGAAAAATGATTTTTCTACACGTTTAGGGTAATTTAGATGACATCCTAAGGATTTTTAGGAATAAAATACCCTTTAAGAAATAAATAAAATGAGTTGGGAGTTGGAATTATTTTTCAGCAGGCAGTAAGTTCCGTATTGGCTCCGTAACGCGGAGCCATCGCGGAGCCATCGCGGAGCTGCTGCCAGGTTTGTGCGTCGTTAGTAAATCAGTCATTACTTTTTACTCAGAGCTCGAAATTTAGTAAACTTGGTGGCGTTGGAAATATAATTCAAAGACCTTTTATTATCTATCTTGTAGCCCACCTAACTCATCTTTACTAAAAGTTATGTTCATTTGATGTTGACACAAAACATAAGAAAAATTTAGGAATGACTTGAAGGAACTCTCTTTAGTTCTTCTTGGACTCAAGGTGCTACATCTAGTGACGTTAACACTTAAGAAATTTTTAATTCCTTGGTAAAATCTCACTCACTACGAAGAACGGTTTGAGTCTTAGTTCGATTTTTTTTTTGTGTGTTACATAAATTTTCAACTATCTTTTTTAGGATGTTATTTTTTGTTTAATTATTTGGAAGGAGGTCTAATGATTTGTTGTATCAAATCAGTGGAAACATCAATTAGGTTAAAGAAATATATTTCAAAGATGAGTGTGTGGTTTACCTTTCTTTTGTATGTTGTATCAATAATAAGAGGTACATTCAAAATTTTACCTAAATATCAATCCTTATAATGAAAAATATTTTGTTCGGATAAATATGCAGCGTGAAAAAAAAATTAGATTCTGCTAATTTTCTTTTCATTTGAATTTACCTAAAATTGTGTGTTAGATATTATTGAATTTGTTAGTTAAATTTGTAAGTACGGTTATCGTTAAATCATTTTTTTTGAATCTGCCTCCTTCGTTCTAGTACTAATATGTGACTTGATTTTTGAAGATGCGTGAAAAATAATTATGAAATAGGTATGACGCCATTGGTTGCGGAGATTGACTAATTTTTAATTCGTTATTCATATGATTTAAAAGTAAAATATGTAATTAAAATATCTTAATATTTATTAGTATTTTAGGTAAGTGATAAATTTAATGAACATGAGATCATTTTCTTTGTTTGATTGACTTTAAATATATAACTAATGTAGCTACAAATTAAAATTATGTAAAAAAACAATAATTTATTTCAATAAAGAACATTGTAGTACAACTAGAATTTTCACAGACAAAACTATGATGTTTCTCCTAGCTTGGCTATTAAATCAATAATCTTGTAATATGCAATCTTCATAGAAATTTTCATGGCAAAGACTACTTTTAAGCTTCCATTGTCTTCAGAATTTCGATTAAGTTTAACCACTTTTGACACTACAAAATAAAAAGGCTAGACAGAGTTAATTATCAATTTACTAGAACATTTCATGAATTAATACTTGGTAAAATTAAAATTAACCTCTGTCGTCAATTGGTGACAGTCTGCAAGAAACTTTTTGTCAAGTTCATGACGTTCTCTCTATCAATTCACTCTGCAAATCATATTCTAAGAAGATCCTTTTCCTTTTAAAATCCATTGTTTTTCCTCCTTTCTTGATCTCGCTGAAAATTGAAAGTGGCATAAAATGTCAAGGTAGTTATAAAAAAAAGATAAAAAATAAGAAATAAAAAGGACATCGAATAGAAACTCACCTGATAAGCTCTAGTTTTGGAGAATTCATTGGTAAATGATATTTTGAGAGATTTATGAATAAAGAGAGTAACTGATGTACAAATGAACTGAATGTGCTTCCTATTTATAGATAGTTGTCTGTTTGTGCAAACTTACCGAACTGTAAGTTTATCCAATTGTAAGATTATCCAACTACATTCTTATCCAATTGCAAACATATCTAAGAAATTATGTAATGAATATCCACACTATAATATGTTTATAGTAATTTCATAATGTTTTATAAAAAAATAATATTTGAATGTAATAATGTATTGGACTGTTAATAATATTTATGAGATTATCATAGGGTAGAAAATGGTAAAAAAATGATTTTATTGCTCAATTAAATGAGATGAATAGAATTTGAATTCATTCTAAATACGCTCTTGATCTTACATAACAAATAATTAAATTATATTAATTCTTATTTAGAGGTTTATTATTTAATAGTTAATTTTCTAAATAAAGGTAACCACAGAGATACTATGAGAGTCATTTTTAGTTATTTGAAAATCAAAGTATTAGGTTAAAAATATGACTTTGCCAAATAATAAACAAAAATAATTTTTGGTTGTGACGTTTGCTTCCTCAATAACTTTTTGATAGTTACCAAAAATTTCTATCTTTCCTTCAAGCATGTAGCAGAGAAGGTAAGCTTGATCAAGTTAAAGAATAGGGTTTCGGACATCATTCGGTTAGAAATCTTATTGTGACTAAGAGAGAGTATGCAATTAATATTTTTCTTAAAAGAAAGGTAAAAAAACATTTGAGAAAAAGAAAAAAAAAATCACATTTAAATTTGCGCTTGTATAAACCATCTAATAGTATGAACTTAATATATTCATATTTCATTGACTTTATGTGTTGTTGGAGATATATAGTAGGGAAAAAATAAAAATTATAATTTTAGCCTAGTCATCTTACTTAGCAAGAACGTCAGTGAAGATCGAAAGAACTTTTACATTAAATAATTATAATAATAATATTCATCATTTTTAAAACTTATATTTTTTAAAAACTACTATTTAAATATTTTCTTAATAATATTTATTTGACGTTCATAATTCAATAGTCATTAATTGATAAAGAATAAACATGTAAGACTCATATCAAGAGATTAATAATTAGTGAAAGAGAAAGTAAAAAAAATAAAAATTAATTGTGAAAAGGAGTCAATTTGAATTAATAAAGAATCATATATCATATATCATATCACATATCACATATATATATAAAAGAGAACTCTAGGCCTGCCTACGTGAGGCCATCACAAACAAGAATTCTCTTTTAATTTATTTATTTACAAAACTAGCCTTCCCCTTTCATGAAAAGTTGTGAAATTTATGAAAAGTTGTGACTTTTATGAAAAGTTGTGACTTTTATGAAGAGTTGTGACTTTTATGAAGAGTTGCGACTTTTATGAAAAATTGTGACATTTATGAAAGGTTGTGACCTTTTCGAAGGGTTGCAACTTTTCCAAATAGTTCTAACCTTTTTCGATAAGGCACAATAAATATTTTTTCACACTACCCTTTGTTGTCTATAAATAGAGGGATTTCCTCTCATTTTAAAACAACAAAAATTCTAAACCTCTTCTTATTCTTCTTCTTCTTCACAATTAAATATTTGTGTACTTTTCTCCTGTTGAGCGGCTCACTGACACCATTGCTTATGTTACAGATCCGAGTATGTATTTTTATAGTCATTAATTTATGCTTATGTTATTAAGGATAAATAATAAGATATAATAATTTTCATTTTCCTTTACATTATTAATGTTTGTTACTACGTAATCTTGTATGTAAGATAATATAGTGTTATAGTTTTAATGACTAATAGGTTTTAAGTATATTTTATAAATTCCATGATATTAAATTTCCGCGCAAAAGGCGGATAATTTTACTAGTAGTAAATAAATAAGAATGAATGGAGAAAAAAATATTAAAGACCTTTACACATTAATGAAAATGATAAAAAAGAAAAGAAAAGAAAAGAAAAATAGGTACTTGCAGCAAAGTTCGAACCCGCGTAGGTTGGGTGGCAGGCGGCCTCCTTCACCAATTGAACTGTTCAGCATTTCAATTACTATGTGGAAAAGTTAATATATATATATATATTTATATACAACGTTTTTTCCGAGATCACTGGGTGTCGTGGCACCCCCACCTGTCCACATAGATCCGCCCCTGTCAAGAACTTCAATGATACTACACATCTCAAGAATGTTCAACTCATAGGGTTCATGCGAAATTATGGGCATGAACAACTCAACTCATGAAATCCATGGGTATTATGTAATAGTCTCATGATTAGGAATAAAATCTCAAAAGGGATTAGGAACTCAATACTCTAGACTTAGAATTTGAAGATACTACTCCTCTAAAAGATGCTCAATGTATGAAGTTCATGCGGAATTATGGACATGAACGACTCGACTCGACGGTCTTCATAACAATATGGAACTCGTGTATACGACTCTTCTCATTCTCATACTTATTTCCTCAAAAGTCAGTTTAAAACTCAAGTGATTGCTTTGAAAAACTTCTCAAGATTTATAACTCAAAATAGGGTTCATGATGAATTATAGACAATGATAGCCTTACATACCTGGAAGAACAAGGTTCTTGAAGAATCTTGAAGAATATTGAAGAAGAACTTGATTAGAAGCCTTGATAAAATCCTACTCACAACGAAAGATGGTTCGAGTCTAAGCTCAACTTTTCCGGGGTGGTACAATATCTTCCCGTTGGGATTATTTGTCCTTGAATGACGACTGGATTGGGTATGGAACGGGTTACTCTTACTATATTCAAGCTTAGTACTCTAACATATCCATGTACTCCTACTAACCAGCTCCTTAAGAAGTTCTCATTCTCTCATCATCTCTAACTGGTCTACATCCTATTTTACTCTAATACTCGGGAAAGGCTTATCTCTTGGTTACTGAACTCTGCATAAACATGTACTAAGACTCCTTCTAAGACTTCAATATAAGATTCTTTTTATTAACCTCTTCTCACTGGCTTATCAGGCCGCTTCATTTAACTCTTAAGGAAAAATAATGCTTACATCAACCTACTCCACATTGACAACTCAAATATGCTATCTAGGCATACTTGAAAATAATAAACTTAATTGGAACCTCGTCTGATTATATACAATCTTGGGTACACCTCTTAATGCTCTTGTTACTCTTATTATTTTGCCACGCTTCACTTCTCTTATCTAAAAGTCAGAATCCCATACTTGTACCACTCACATTCATTGTAACTAACCTCTTTATTCCTCACCTACTCTATGTCAAGTCTACCTAATCTGATCTCAAGAGTAACATCATCACCCTAATGTTGCCATCCTTTTGATCACAACGCTCATCTCAAATTCAAGCTTAATGTTTATTACTAAACCCATATATCAATATTATTTCTCGCTTACTATACTAACTTACAACTACTAGATATAAATTAAGAAACACTCGCCCACTAAAACGTCATGAAAAGTAGTCAATCTTTATCTCTCAGTCTTCGTACTTATGAATTATCATCACATTAAATTTCACGACTTAAGTACTATTTACTCATTCACTATACATCATTGCCTAATTAGTTCTATAACGCTTTCAGTATTATGGGCTCTCCCTCAAAATCATAATCCTAGCTTAGATCTATCACCTCATGTATATTCCCGCTCTTCTATTCAACACTTACTGTAACACCCCAGATTCGAGAAAGGGAAAAAATTTCCAGATTTTTAGAATTTACAGGTGCCACCGACGGAAGTCAACTACGGACCGTCAGTCAGCTCCATCGATGGGCCAGGCCACTCAACTTTCAGTCTTCAGTCGGAAACGACGGTCGACAGTACGGACCGTCAGTCGACTCACGGTCCGTCAGTTAGCTCCGTCGATGGACGAGTCAACTTTCAGTCCTCAGTCGTGAATGACGGTCGACCAGTACGGACCGTCAGTCGACTCACGATCCGTCAATCAGCTCCATCAGTGACTCCGACAGCAATTAAGTTAGGGTTTTTTTGGTCTTTTCCTATTTTGTTGGACCCCTAAACCTCATCGTTTAGACCCTAAATTATAAGGTTTTAGTCAGTTTAAGCCTAGAACACATAACTACAACTTACCTAAGTCAAATCATTAATCAAACTTAGAAAAATTAGAACGCTAAAGAGGAGACAAAAGTCAAGAACCCTAGTTCAAGAATGCAACAAGTTTTCTTCAGTTCCAACCCGGAAATCAAAGGATTTCTCTGTGGAATTCATCACCAGGTATGTGGGATTTCACTAGTGGGTTCCTTTCAACCATTAGTTACCTTGTTTTCAGTCAGTTTCTTGATTCCCTTATTATGACTAGACCTAGGGTTTCTTGAATGTTAGAATTATTGGGTTCTTAGCTGTTAGGATAATCCAAATCAGATTAGTATGTTAATATTCAATTTATTGCATGAATTCCAGAACCCTAGCTATGTATTTCTTTAGTTCTTGAATTACACATGCTAGGTTAGATATTTCAATTATTCAGTTATTAATGCATCAATATCAGTTTAATTGTTGCATTCTCAGTTCTAGCTATCCAGTAACTTACAAAAATTCAATCATAATATGTTAATGTGGTTTTATTGTCGGTTATTAGTAGCTCCCACAGTTCAGTCAGACTCTATTGAATTGACCACATTTACGGTTCATTCAGTATTCAGTCAACAAGTTATAAATTGGTCATTGCATTTAGTTAGTTCAGATTCAGTATCTCATCTTATGCATATTTGCTTTATCGCTTGTTCAGTTATATGTCTTATTTAGCTTTACTCTATCATGCATGCTCAGTACCTTTCAAGTACTAACGCATACTCTGCGCTACATCTTCTAGTGATGTAGGTTCAGGTTCTCAGCATCCAGATCATATTTAGATCGGTTTTCGATCTCCAGTTCAACAACATCAGTGGTGAGTCCTCATTCTTCGAGGACAACAGTCATGTTATCTTTTCATTATTTCAGTCTTTTAGTTTCAGTTTTCTAGACTTAGCTGGGGCATGTCCCAACACTTATAGTAAGTTAGAGGCTATTTTCAGACATAGTTAGATTCAACTTAGTATTTGAGTTTGATATCTCTTTTGTATTAAAACTCCCAGATTTTTATATTCAGATTTAGTATATGGGTATTCTCCATCATTTCAGTTCAGTTAATGTTTTAATCTTCCGCATTCAGTTTTTATTATTCAGTTATCTTTAGTATGCTCATAATTATGCCAGCAGGGTTATCTTGGGGTCACTTGTGATCCTAGGTCTCGTGTCTGCGTCCAGGGGGTAGCCTCGGAGAGTGACAAACTTGGTATTAGAGCATTAGGTTTCAGTGTCCTAGGATGTTTGAAAAGCCGTACTAGTAGAGTCCTTTTCATGGGTATGAAGTGCACCACATCTAATGAGAGGGAGGCTACGAGGTGTTTTAGGAAATCTTCACTTTCTTGATATTCTTATTGTGCGTTGGTATGATATCATTTCTAATCCATCGTTATGCGCTTAAGATCATGCCTTCTCATAGAGCTTAAGCTAGGAATGCCAATGCCAGGAACGCAAACGCATCCCCTCCAGTCCTAGAACAAGAAGTCTCAAATGTTGAATTGAGGAATGCCATCCAAATATTGGCTCAGAGTGTGGCCAACCAGAACAATCAGCAAGTTCTTGTTCCTACTAATAGAAATGATGGATTAGTAGCAGCTAAAGTTTGAGATTTTGTTAGGATGAATCCGCATGAGTTTTTTTTGGGTCACAAGTTGGTGAGGACCCACAGAACTCCATTGATGAGGTTAAGAAAATCTTTGGAGTGATGCAAGTGACTGGAAATGATAGGGTAGAGTTTGCATCCTACTAACTTTAAGATATGGATCACATGTAGTACACTCAGTGGAAAGATTCAGGGGCTACTTTATCTTTTGTGACTCCCTATGTAACACCCCGTATCTGAAACAAACCCAAAATGCAGATTTCGAGAAGTTGGAGGTGCAACTTACGGTCACCATCCACGGACCGTAGGTCAGACCACGGCCCGTGCTGGTGGTCCGTGGTTCACCACTGCAACTCCTCCCCAAACCAGCTCAGAAAAATCAGCTAAGTCCCGACTCACGGACAGACCCACGGTCCGTA
>JAJONZ010012002.1:0-12279 GCA_029582445.1 Solanum paucissectum
ATTTGGACATTAATGGTGAAGGAGAAGGATTGACTATCATAAGTGATATGCAAAAGGTACGACTTTTAGCCTCTGGTTTCAGTTTTTTAAGCCAATCTTAGCTGTTATTTTCAGTTTTTTTAGCTATTGATTTAACAAGTTTTAGTTAATGTGTTTTAAAGTAATTTTAGCTACTCTTTTTAACCTCTGTTTTCAGCTCTTATCATCCAATTTTAACTACTGATTTCATGATATTTTTAGCTAATGTGTTATAAATAGTTTTTAGCTACTGATTTCAGCATTTTCTAAGGACTTTTTGATAGTTCATAACAACATTCTATCTTGTCCACAAAATTAGTAACTAAAACATGTTTTTATTAGTATTTTTGTTCCTCCTAAATGTACGTATTTAATTGGATTTTTAGTCTTAATATCTTGTATCTCTTTATTTATTATTCTTTTATTTATTATTGGTATTTTAGCCTTACCTTTGGTGTATTTACAATCTATGATGTGTTCCTTTTGACTTACTACATAATATTCTTCTTTTTGTCTTTTAAACCAATTTCTTATTGTTGGTATTTCTAATATTTTTTCTATGCTTAGGTCTAGTTCTTTTCCTTTTATTTGTTCAAATATTATTTTTTGTTCTGAAGATTCTTCATCTTGGTATTCTTCTTTAGTTATTATTTGTATATCTTTTTCAGTCATTTGTATAGAACTCGTCATCTGATTCTATATCATTTTCTATTTCATTTTCTGATATTTCATATATGTTGTCTTCACTTTCTAATTCATAGTCTATGTATTCTATTTGCATATATTTCTCATCGTCTATTATTATTTCTTATATCTGTTTTTTCCTTGGATTTTTCGGTAATTTACAATCTTTAGCTATATGTCCTATTTTTCCACAATTATAACAAGTACATTCTGTTAATTTTTTCTTTGGTCTATATGGTTTTTTAGTTTTATAGTTCTCTACATAGTATTTTCTTCTTGGTTTTTTATATTTATATTTTGATCTGTATTTTTTATTGTACTTCTTTTTATAATATCTATATGTACATCCAAATTGGGGTGCCGTTTTATTTTCACAACATGCTAAGTTTTTTACTAATATCTTTTCCATTTTTACTTCTTTATGTTTTTCACATAGTTCTATGAACCAGCGTTGTAATAATTTCATTCTAACTCCTAAGGTATATGTTAGTCCTGCTTCATTTCAACTTTTTATTATTTTTGAATTAAAAAGTTCTGGTAATTTTGTAAAATATAATTTTCTTGTTTCTTTACTTTCTTTTGTACTGTATGTTCCTTTATAATAGTACTCTCTAAATGCACATGTATATTCATCTATATAACACATATTACATATTGCCAATTTTGACATTAAATTTCTATTAATAATTTTTTCTTTATTTTGTTCTTCTAATTCTGTTGTCATACTACTAAATTCATTTCTTATAGATATTTCATATTTATATAATATTTCCATAGTTGTTGTTGCTATTTCTCCATCAAATTTTTTATTACTTCTTAAGGTATTTAAACTTTCGTTTGTTAGGTTTTGTAACCATAATTTTATTGTTCCTATAAGTGTTCTTTATATATATCCAGGTGTTTCTGTCATTTCTATTTTGTTATCTATTAATTGTTTTGATATGTATCCCATCCATAGTTGGATTGTTTTATTTATATCTTCTACGCAGTCCAAGTCTAACAAATTATGTTGTTCAGTTATTGGTTTTGGTGTCCATTTTTTATTCAATCTTTTATCTCATATAGTTTTGTTTCTATCATATTGTTCATAGTTGGCATTATAGTATTTTGGATTCAAGTTTTTTGGGTTTTTTATTCCTGATGTACTGGGCTTTTCATCCATTTTTACATCTCATGTATTTAATTTTGGATTTTTTGTCATGTTTTCTAAGAGTTCGTATATGTTTCACTTGTTTCTGAATGTTGTTCATCTAGATCATCGTTATTTATTTCATCAATTCCTATTTTAGGTAGATTATCTTGGTTGTTTTCTTCTAGTTCTTCTTCTAATTGCAATTTTTCTTTAAATTTATATATCTCATTTGCTAGTTTTGTTTTTTGTTCTTTTTCTCTTTGTTTAATTTCGTATATTTCTTTTAATACTGCTAACTTTTTTTCTAGTTCTATTATTTTTGTAGTTTTTACTTCTTCTATTTGCTGTACTTCCTTTTTTGCTTGTTGTTTTATTTTTTCAATTTTCGTTTTTCTATCTATCTCTTCATTTTCTTTTGTTATTCTTATCATAGCAGATAGACTATCTTCTAATTTTACTGTTTCTTTTTCTAGCATTAAATTTATATTTTCTCCTATTTTCTTATATCTTCTTCCTATATTAGAAAATATTATCTTTATTTTAAATCTGTCATAGTTTTTATATGTTTTTCCATCTATTGCAAATTCTTCTTTATTCATTATAAATTGTGTTGTAATTTATATTCTAAGTTTTCTATTTGTATTTTTAGATACAAAATGTTTTTTCTTTGTGCTATTATAGCTTTTTTACAAGTACCTGCAAATATATTATTGTTAAGTCTATTTTGCCTATGTCTCGATTCTTGTCTTTTTGCTATAATTATTTCAGCAAGTTTTTGTCTATATTCGTTATTCATTGTATCTTTAAATATTGGATATATTTATATTCTATTTTAGATATGATATCTATCAGTTGTTCTAATTTATCGTTATTAGTTTTAGTGATATTGAGTTGTTTATATATTGGGTATAATTTGTTTAATTTCTTTCTTATTTTAATTAGTTTTCTACTAGCAATTTTCTTTTCATCCATAGCTCTGATACCATTTTTGGAGGTGCGGAATTCATCTAGCTTTTATGCTTAATATATTACTATTTGTTAATCATGGGATAAGTTATTCCATCCTGTCTAACCAAACAACGGATTAAGAGACTAAATTTTTATCCCAGGACAACTTTCTCTTATCCATCACACCAAACGACCCCTAAGTACATAGTTATTTATATTCTACTTAGATTGATTTTTGGCTTTTGAGTTACTTTTATTATTTTAATTTAAACTAAAGTGCTTATAAACTCATTTTTTAATTTACCTAAATACTTAAAAGAAAATGTTTAAAATCTTTTTTTTAAAATGTATTTTTGTCCTTCCAAGCCCAGCTAACATTGGAACGCCATTAACAATATTTTTTTACCTCAGATTTGTTCAGCTCTTGTTGTCTCTTCCTAAATCCCAGGTATGTATATATGTATTCTCCTTTCATCTGTTGGTTTTACTTTCTACTCGCTGATTGCTCTGCTTTTAGGTTTGTTTGATCTCTAGTTGTGTTTCTTCTTTTAATCGATTTTATTTCTATTCTGTGCGATTTGGAATGTATATGATCTTCGTTTTCTTATGCATGATATGATATATCGTTGTGTGTTTGTACTGAATTTGGTTCTTTCGGAGTTACAGGGATTTGTAATTTTGAGGGTCTAATTTTATTTTATTTTTAGGGTTGAGCAGCCCTTGTGGCTCATTTGAAATCTGTTTAATAGTCTCAACAAGACGACTGATTTTACTGTAATTTTATAAATGAACCTACTTCAGAATGAGTTGGGGTTGCGCTTGTTTGCTGATTTGTTGTCGAAATACCTATCCGTACATGTTGACTATTTGGTTAAGCACAGATAAGTGTAGTGTAGACCATGCCTTGAGACTTGAACAAACATGTTATGAAGAGGCTGAAGTAGTTTATTAATGCATTGTTTAAGTAGACTACACTGAAAGAATCTTTAACTTCAAGTTTAATTGATTAACATGTTTGAAACTGTTTTCTTTCTTATGAGTAAAACTTCCTGTTCTTCTCGATTAACTTATTTTATGTATCACGCATTTCGTTCAGTTATCCAATATTATGCATTCCCTTTTTCTTTTTTTTGTTTCCCTATTGCTATGAATGCATTAAGCCTTTGTGCTTCTATATTAGCTGAAATTCTTACGTTCCGACTTATTTTAGATCAGCAAGGCAAGCCACCAACAGTTAAGTAGTCGCTCCAATGTACATGTATGATTTTGCAAGTAGCTGGAAGAACTAATCATTTAAGAAAAGTTTTATTTGAACTTCAAACCTAATAGAATGATATATTTGAAACAACTGAAATGATCAATTTCGCGCTGCACTACTAGAAATGGGACAACTTTGTCCGCCATTTTGTTTTTGCCTAAATTTGGACCGGTTATGATGTACCAAATTAACCAGTTTTATCAGTTCAGTCTTTTTTTTTTCTTGTGGAAAAAGGAGAGGTGGTGGTTGTTGTAGGGATGTTCTGTTACTTATATATTGAGAGTTTGTATTAATTTTTATTTGGATAATATTGACATAAGATGAGTTTAAATGGAGTAACATGGTTAGTAAGGATTCATGTCGATAACCACAACTTGTTTGCGACTGAGGTGTAGTTGTAAACAAAATCTGGCTTTGGTCACCTATGTTGTATACTTGAATGTCCCCACGAGATCTCTGCCATCTTAATGATCATCCAGGAAGTTGCTTTGATAACTGCAAATATTTTCTCTTAGCATAAAATATGATAACTTGCTCTTAGAAGGAAATTTGAACTTCTAATTAATTAATTTCATCCGTCTTACAAGTCTTCTAACTCGTATCCCTGTGAGATTAGTGTAGTTAGCAAGCATCATCATAGTTGATAGGTCCTGAATGAATGCCCGTGAAATGGTGGTATTTTCAACTGCTAGATGTTACATTAAAAGAGAGGAACTAGAGGTGCTTTAAGCACAAATACAATCACATTCAGAGAATAAAGACTATTATTTCTTTTATTTGCTTTTGGTGTAGAATGAAACTTGTTAACAAGCTGAATCTATTTTAGAGCTCCTACTCCTAGAATACCTACAGCTTTAGGCGTGGATGTACTTTTGTTTTCTCACTTTTGCCTCAACAGATCTCCAGCTTTCTTAGTGCTGCTATGAATAAAACATTCTCATTTCACCCAAAAATATAAATACAGTTGCTATTTGCCATTAAGTTTCAACTGTGGAAGCTAGATATTAGAAAATTCTTCAAATCAGTTGGTATTTTCCATTTACAGTGCTATGATAGTGTAGTAGGACACAAACCTTTGGTACCTTAGGTATGATAAAAGTATATATTCATGTGCCAGGGCTAAGGTTGGAGGTAGCCTGTTATCCGCAAAACATGTGACATGCATATATGAGCATCTTTGACTTTGTCTAGTTATTGAACATTAAAATTATCACTGTATGAGAAAGATGGTAAATTAGTATAAATCTTCTGGCATGATAAAACCTGCAACATTCGTTATATGCTAAGTTGTTATTGTGTTGTTACTTTATTGCTCTGCTGCCTTATTATTTGTTGTATTATCTGAGAAATAGTTCCATCTATCTTATAAATTTGGCATTTAAAAGAAAAATAATGTGAGGTTTAAGCTTTGTTTCTTGTTCGTAGCTTAACTTTGGGTCGCTATTCCTTTAGGGATTTGTAAAGGGTATCAATGGTTGTAAGCTATTCCTTTAGGGATTTGTAAAGGGTATCAGTGGTTGTAAGTTATTCCTTTAGGGATTTGTAAAGGGTATCAATGGTTGTAAGTTATTCCTTTAGGGATTTGTAAAGGGTATCAATGGTTGTAAGCTATTCCTTTAGGGATTTGTAAAGGGTATCAATGGTTGTAAGATATTCATTTAGGGATTTGTAAAGGGTATCAATGGTTGTAAGTTATTCCTTTAGGGATTTATAAAGGGTATCAATGGTTGTAAGCTATTCCTTTAGAGATTTGTAAAGGGTATCAATGGTTGTAACTTGTAAGCTATTCCTTTATGGATTTGTAAATTGTATCAATGGTTGTAAGCTATTCCTTTAGGGATTTGTAAAGGGTATCAATGGTTGTAAGCTATTCCTTTAGGGATTTGTAAAAGGTATCAATAGTTTAAGCTGCACAAAGATGGAGAGTTTGCGTCCTCGGTACCAACAACAACAAATACTAGTGAAATCCCATAGTGAGGCCGGGGAATGCGGAGGGTAGCATGTACGCAGACCTTACCCCTACCTATGGGGGCTGTTCCCAGTAGGCCAGGGCATAATATGGCTAAAACCGAAAAAACCGACTGAACCGAATTTGTTTAAATTTCGATTTCGGTTTTTCGATTTTTCGGTTATTTCGGTCGGTATCGGTTTCAAATTTCAATATTTCGTTTTTTCGGTTTTTTAGCTAAGGAAAATCGGTTAACCGAAAAATCAAAATTATATATATTTATATATATATATATATAATATGTTTTTCCTCTGGCTAGATTTATTAAATTATTTTTATTTGGGATAAAGTATCCATCAAATATGCAATTTTTCTTAAGCTCTTTGTAGTTTATAACTATTCGAGTTTTTCCTCTTTTTATCCCAGCATAGTTTCTTACCATAAATGCTGGACAACTATGGGGGCTTTTACTCATTCTAATTAATTTTAAATTGAGTAATTCTTTTAATTGAATTTTGAATTCAATGTTGTCATCTTCATTATAGAGCATGGGTTTTACTCTAATAATAATATTTGGGTCTTATATATATTCCTTACACCCTTAAATTAAATTACTTCAGTCTTCAGCCCATTCTCTAGCCAGCCCATTACCCATAGCCCACAAATGTTGCCCATTAAAATTTGAGATTTGTAAATTGTACCAATGGTTGTAAGCAATTCCTTTAGGGATTTGTAAAGGGTATCAATGGTTGTAAGATATTCCTTTAGGGATTTGTGAAAGGTATCAATAGTTTAAGGTGCTCAAATATGCAGAGTTTGCGTCCTCGGTACCAACAACAACAAATACTAGTGAAATCCCATAGTGAGGCCGGGGAGTGGGGAGGATAGCATGTACGCAAACCTTACCCCTACCTATGGGGGTTGTTCCCGGTAGGCCTGGGCATAATATGGCTAAAACCAAAAAAACCGACTGAACCGAATTTGTTTAATTTCGATTTCGATTTATCGGTTATTTCGGTCAATTTCGATTTCAAATTTCAATACTTCGTTTTTTTGGTTTTTTAGCTAAAGAAAATCGGTTAACCGAAAAATCAAAATTATATATATATATATTCTTTACACCCTTAATTAAATTACTTCAGTCAAGATTATCATCAGACATTATATATGATAAGCCTTAAAACACCTTGCGGATATTTTATCAAAGTCCCAAGAAAACATATATATATATATAGATATATTCTTTACACCCTTAATTAAATTACTTCAGTCTTCAGCCCATGCTCTAGCCGGCCCATTACCCATAGCCCATAGGCCATAAATATGGCCCAAATTTCAATCAGAATTGAAATCCCTAAACTGAGAGAGTGAAATCCCTAACTCCCATCTCTCAAATCTCGTCAGTCGTGTCTCAATCTCTCATCTCTCATCTCTCAGCTCGTCGTCCTTCGTCTCTTAAGTTCAGGCCAGCCGCTGCCCGCTGCTCAGTCATCGCTGAGTGCAGCAAGCAAGCCGCTTCTCATTGGCCACTGCTCAGTGCTCGCTCGCGAGTCACGCCTCGAAGGTCAGTGCTCATTGCGTCCCAACTCTCATGTTGAATACTTGTATTGAATTAGTCAACCTCACATCATACCTTAAAATACAGACCACAAGACATTTTAAAACCAGATCATATTTGAAACTTCATGGAATCTCAAATTTGTTTCTTTTTGCTGCTGTTAATGTATGATAAGTTACATACAAACGTATGTAGTGATATTCTCAAATGCACATTTATGTACTTACTTTAAAAAATATGTTATAAAAAAATTATAAAGACAGGGAAGTTGGAGAAAGCAAAATATGAAATTTTCAAGGAACCTAAGTAGCCCTATCATTTAAAAAACAATGTCTTCCAGAGAATATACAGATCATGGTACTATTAAAGTGCTAAACTTGTCTATCCTAGTTCCTGGGACTGTTTTCAGATTCCCTTCGGTCTTCAAATCCGTATTGTGATCTCATGTTACAGCATTGAGGCCGACCTAGTTGTTGTAATTTGTTCCACATACAAATCATTTGTCTAAGGGACTGGTAAATTAGGATGTGTTGCAGTGTAGGTACATGTATAACTTATGAGTTCTATTGATGTAATACCAAACATAAGGATACATTATTTGCTATTGCTATGGCCTATGAAGATTCATATTCAGTTGATAGATACATATACATCCTCATCCTTTGGATGCAGTCTGTTAGTGTGTTGTACTGTTGCATTGCTGCTGCTGGTAGGTGTTACTCTTAGTGTGTAATTAGTAATGTGTTGGAAGTTAGCTTAGCTTGTTTGGTGTTATAAGTTATAACTATAATACTGCTCTTTGTTTGTTTTTGGGTTCCTTGTATCTGGACAAAAAAAGTGAGACGTACTTCAAACATAAAAAAGTGAACAAAAGTGATTTAATTTTGAAAATGTACCACTATTTATTAAATTTGGTTAAACCAAAACCAAACCGAAATTGTAATAACCGAACTGAACCTAATTTATTTCAATTTGGTTTGGTTTCACATTTTTGCCAAACCGAAAAGTCGAACCGACCGAACGCCCACCCCTAGTTCCAGGTAGACCCTCGGCTCAAAAGAAATGTCTCCGATGCAGGGTTGTAAGTATGATTGAAAATGGACACAAATATCTATTGTTTTTTATTACACTATTTATAGATTCCTCAAATTGGTTCTGATGCTTTCTTTGTGCTGAAAAGGACCAAGAGCATTTTCTGGTTAAGTTGGTTCCCATAGTTTTTCTTCTGTCTGAGTGATCTTTAGTAAATAGTTTTTGAAATCATAATAGATCCAAGTCCTGCCTTAGTATAAAATGAAGGTATACAAAGGAGGTGTGTATGGACGTAGTTATACCAAATATTCGAGTTAATATTTTCTTAAGCGGCAACAGGTAGTAGTTTTGATGGCTATTTCAGAGGGACATCCTATGAGAGGATCTTGCATTTTCAAACTCTTGTTTTATTTCCATTCGCTATATGTTGTGGCATCCACTTACAATCATGGAATAACCTTGGAACTTTCTCTTGATAACCTGCCTAATTTCCATACATCTCATTTTAGTATGCTTGATAAACTTGCGTGAGTAAAATTCAACTTTGTGAGAAATCTCAAAGAATTTTTTTTTACGTATTTGTTTCCAGGACAAATGGCTGGAAAAACTGTAAAATCTGTAGCAAAAGCAGTTGGGGAATATCAATATTCATGGCAAGAAAAGTTGGTAAAATACAAGGATGAGCTTTCAAAGGGAGTTTGGGGTTACTGGGAGCTTGGAGCCTGGAAACCTCTTGGGATCAGTGCTCGCCATTGAGCTCGTCTCCGCAAGGAAGTTGTTCTTGCTGGACAAGATTGGCCATACGATCCAGCGAGAAAGGAAATGAGAACAAAGCAGAAAGGGCACAAGTGTGACAGAATATCAGCAGAAAAACAGGCAAAGACAGCTGAACTGATGCAGAAAATGCCTGAAATGTTGGCTGATTATAGGAAGAGAAAGTGGGAAAGGAAAATGAAAGCAGAAGAAGATGCTGCCAGAAAATCACTGCAGGAATAGGTTTTACATGGGAATGGGATCCTTTCTTTTTCGACAACATAATGGATCAAAGATTTCCTGCTCACTTGCCTTGGTTCTCTTTTTGTTCTGTATTTTCAAACTGTAGCAATTAGCGTTATTTGCCTTGCTATTAGATGTGAGTTAATAACTAGTGTTTTGTTTTTCTTCATATGATCTTATAATGAAAACAAACAAAAAGATGTTTATGGAGCATATCGAGTAGTTAAGTTGTTGTTAGTGTAATAAGTTTAAATATTAGATTAGATGAGCAAATGAATAAGAAGAAAAAGAGACGAAGGTCTTAGAACTTGTTTGGATTGATTATTTTAAGGTTTTTTTTATAGAGATAAAATGGTTAAAACACACCTAAACTATCCTTTTTTTGAGTTTCATATCCAAACTATTGAAAGTGTGAGAAACACACCTAAAATATTACACTTAAGTTTGAAAAACACACCTCTGGTAAGCTAGTAACTGATGAGCCTTTTTATGACAGTTCTTATGCCGACAGTTTTGAAAGTGAAAGTGAAAGTGGGGGGGAAAGATCTGATATTTTAAGTGCAAGAAAGAAGGACAAGAGGGTCTCATATGATCCAACATGGAAAAAAGTTGTGTGGCAACTAAATATGGTATTTGAAAATGTGGAAAAATTCAGAGAAGCTTTGAGCAGGTATGCAATTAAGAGAGGTTGTCAACTGGATAAGATCCACAATGATCAAAGAAGGGTCAGGGTAAAATGCATAGCTAGTGGCTATCCTTGGATACTTTATGCAAGCAAAGATTTCAAATCTTCCAATCCTAGACATAAGTGTTATAGGACCAATACCAACACAGTGTGCATCTCTACGTTTTTGGCTAAGTACTATAAAAGTAGAATTGTTTCTCAACCTTGCATAAAGGGATGGGAAATACAAGACTTGGTCAGGACAGACATGGGATTGTATGTTGGTAAGTTCGTGTGTTTGAAGGTCAGAAAAATGGTGTTGAAAAAGATAATGGGTGATCATGTTGTTGAGTTTAGTAGAATCTATGTCTACAGAGATATGCTTCTTGAATCAAATCCAGGAAGCACTTGTGTGGTGAAAGTGACAAATTGTGATGATGGAAAAAAACTCTTTCATTCCTTTTGTATTTGTTTTACAGCTTTGAAAAAAGGATTCATTGAGGGTTGTAGAAAGTGCATTGGGTTAGATGGCCGCTTTTTGAAGGGGATATCTAAAGGCCAGCTACTTGTTGCTATAGCAAAGGATGGGAATAATCAGATGTTCCCAATAGCATGGGATGTTGTTGGAACTGAAAGTAGAGATACTTGGACTTTGTTTTTGAGAATCTTGAAATCTAATTTGGACATTAATGGTGAAGGAGAAGGATTGACTATCATAAGTGATATGCAAAAGGTACGACTTTTAGCCTCTGGTTTCAGTTTTTTAAGCCAATCTTAGCTGTTATTTTCAGTTTTTTTAGCTATTGATTTAACAAGTTTTAGTTAATGTGTTTTAAAGTAATTTTAGCTACTCTTTTTAACCTCTGTTTTCAGCTCTTATCATCCAATTTTAACTACTGATTTCATGATTTTTTTAGCTGATGTGTTATAAATAGTTTTTAGCTACTGATTTCAGCATTTTCTAAGGACTTTTTGATAGTTCATAACAACATTCTATCTTGTCCACAAAATTAGTAACTCTCGTGGTACTTTGTTGTTTTTCAACTTGGTAAGCTACTGTTTTGGCTTCTCTTTTTTTCTTTTATTAGCTACTATTTTCATCCCTTTTAGCTTTAGTTGTTAAGTGATTTTAGTCTGACTCTTCACTTTTGATGCTGCATTTGTATTGGATTAATAAAAAATACACTATTTTTGGCTAATACGATATGCCCTCATTGACATTCTTGAAGAGTCCAAGCAACATAGATTTTAGTTATTGTTTTGAGAGATTTTAACCACATAAGTTTTTCAGGGATTATATTTAGTTGTTCAGGAGTTGGTTCCAGAATGTGTGCAAGACATTAGATATATACTTGCAAACTGGTGAAAACGATGGAAAGGTGTTGAGCGAAGAAAGATAGGTTTTGGGCTTGTGCTAGATATATCAACATTTGAAGCTGAACTTGGATAAATTATCACAATTAAGAAGGAACTTGATATATACATATTTTAATTAGATTTTTGTTTTTCTTAGAAAATAAGAAGGAAAGGAAGAAAAGAGGACGCTAGCCCCGTGAGCAAAGAAAGTATAATGAGAAAGAAAACCAAAAAGAGATGAGGTAAGCCCGCAAAGAAAAAGAAAACAGCAACAAAGAGTAAAGCAAAGAAACTTAGCTTGTACATACATATCCCCAACATTAGGCATAATATGGGAGGAAGGGGTAGAAATTCCTAATATTATTAATATTTACATTACTAGGTCATTTTGCAAATAACTTCTTATCAGAACAATTATTAAATGATAATTTTTAAATTGATGAATATTTAGAATTCGAAGTTTAAGAATTTCTATGTTTACAACCTCAAATAAATATACAATAATAACTAAATTTACAGTAAATAAAATTATAAACATTTGTTCTACTCTGAACAAAATATATCAGGTTCTCGTTAATTCAATGTTGTAGTCTGGATATGTTTGCAAACATATTAAATAATGCAACCAACACGAATTCTATTAGTGTGGGGCTTAATTATGTATTTCTGGTGAGTTTTTAAAATT
>JAJONZ010012004.1:0-19460 GCA_029582445.1 Solanum paucissectum
TTATTTTATATTAAATATTTAATTTATTGTAAATTAATATATATATATATATATATATATAAATATAAGTAAGAAAATAGTATAAATTATCCCACTTTTTTGAATAAAAAGTAAAAAAAAAAAAACTCCCTCTATACTTAATTGGGACCGCTATTTTTTCATCTTGTTTTTTTTTTTATGTTTATAACTTATAAAAATAAAATACGATTAATATATTTCAAGTACATTATAATATCCTATTTTATATAATGTAAATATTCTATTAATATGTTGTATATATTGTTTATACATTTTTAATATACCAAATATATGAATTATGTATAAATTCACATCCTAGACAAAATAATAATACATGTTAATTAAATAAGTGGAATATATTTAATAAAAAAATAACCTTAAGATATGATTAACATATGTGCCAGCAAAATATATACAATTCAATATGTAATATTAATAAATATTATATTTGGATTTCAAATGAAAATAGGAAAAAATAAGTTATTCGTGAATTAAAAAAAAGTTAGGAAAATAGTATAATTAGGTAAAGTTTTCAATAAATTTTTTAAATATAAATCAATAGAGGTAAATGTGTAATTTACTATTTTAATACATGTATAACTAATACATGCATAACGTATTCCTCCTTCTACCCTGCATAACTTATACATAGATTCCCTCATAAGAATTATGTTGGTATTAATTATGTAGGACTACAAAAAACACAACCAAACACCGGATAAAATTAATACATGAATAATTTTTATACAACATTTGGAATCCTACCAACCAAACATGGTATAAGTTACATTAACTTTTCCACCTAATACAAAACTTCCACCAAACATAGTAAAACTAATGCAACTATTTATACATGAATAAAATGCAACTTATACAGTAACCAAACGGCCCCGTATAACTAAACCATGCATAACTAATACCCACATAACTAATACATGCATAACTCTATCCAGCTACCAAACGGCCCCTTAGGGGTGGTTTGGTTACTGGGTAAGGGTTGAGTTATTCAGGTATAAAACTTTGTATAAGCTTTACCATGTTTGGTAGCATTTTTTATGTCAGGTATAAAATTCAACACACATATTACTATGTTTGGTTAGCAAATTAGAATGTCACATAACTAATACATGTATAAGTTATTAGTCAATCTATGTATTGTTTTATGAGGATAAAAGATGAAATAACTTATACCCGAATAACTAATACATGAATAAAAAGTTAAAATGACTAAATTACCCTACATCTGTCCCACTCCCGCTCCCAATCAAATATAGTCTTTTTCTAAGGTTACAATCAAATCCACTGTATGCCGTTTTCTAAATCTCAAATTTCTTCATCTTCTCAAAGGCAAATCTTGGAGAATCGTTCAATCCAATGGCTAGAAATAATACCGATAAATTGTTGAGGAAGGGATGGTGACGAATCTGAAATATAATTTTTTGCTTGGCTCTTGGTTACTGTGGGATTCCTTGACCTTCATTCGACATCGGTTCGAACCGTCTAGTAGCAGATTGGACGAACTTCTTCGCAGCTCCAATGAAGCTTTTGGAAGATCAGCCAACTTATCATTTTTCTTTGAAAAATTACATGACAAAGCAAACATGTACTACTTAACTATTTATCATTATTATCGTTGTAAAAAATTACCGCTCGCCACTAACCTTTCTTCCTATTTACTAGGAACCACTTTCGGATTTGTATACTACCATATTTTCTGTTTCCCCATTATACAAATTGTTTCTCTCTCTCATCCTAATCTTTTAATAGTTGTATTTGTAAGATCTAAATTCCATGAGAAGTCTATTACGAGAGTGCAAGGAGGCGCGTGTGCTGTTTAAGGCTTGAGGCTAGTTCGTTTACTGCATGGATACCACTCTTATCGTTGGCAATGTGCTACCACTCAGGTCTATCTTCGAAGGCGCTGTTATTTTGCAAATTCTCTTGCTAACAACAAGAAATTAGATCCAAGTATTGTAATGACTCAATGAAGATGCAATAATTATACATGTTCTTAAACATCTGAAGAAGAAGAAGAAGATGTTACTGGGTTAATGGACTAAGATGATGGTGACGAAATTGAGATATTTGTATAATTTATTTTGTATATTTTTTTTATTTGTATTTCTATCAATATATTTCACATTATGTTGCAAATAATTCTATGGATTTAGCGTTTCAATGTTTATTGTGGCATTTTTACCTTTTTAGATTTTATTTGTATATTTTTAACAATTATATACAATTACTTCTTTTGTATTTATGTATTACTAGTAGTATACGTTCCAGTTATTATTTGTACAATTGCAGCAGTTGTATACATTTACTTATTTGTATATTTTCAATTATTTGTGTGTATATTTATGTTTATATACGTTTGGTTTGTGTTTTTATTAAATCATTTATCATATTTGTATAATTTTGGAATTTGTATTACTCCAAAAATCAGATTCGATTTTAGATCTACAATTGTACCATATTTGTATAAATCCGTAATTGTCTATAGTTATTCAAATTGTATATTTCTATATTTTACTTATACAAAATGTATAAGTACAAAAGTCTACTAACATAAATATACTTATACAAATACAGACGAAAATAACTCAATTATACAAATACATCTGAATTATACAAACGTACTCGCGAATTATATAAACAAGGTGCAAATTATACAAACAAGTAAGCTATAGATATAGTCCGTAAATATGTAAACTATAGCTAAGGAGCCTAATTAATTGTAGCTCTGCCCTTGTGTGTAGTTCATCCCCCCTTAAATACATGACATGTAAAATTCATTTCACATAAATTAATAATGTAACGACCTAACCCGTTAGTGATATTGTTCGCTCTGGGCCTAGGCCCGCACGACTTTAAAACGCGTCACTAGTTGGTAAACTCTGCTTACTTAAATACCCAACATCTCTCTTGTGTTCTGCTGATGTGAAATTTCTAATCTTAAGTTGGGGCGTCACATACACCCCATATATGGATTCAACATCCTCGCTGAGGTTTGTCCACCGTATGAGATTTTTCTATACTCAACAATGAGTTTTGTTCCGCCTTACTGGAGTTTGTCTAAACTCAGTCAAACTCTAGATCACTCGATAAGAATGACACATGAGTGACTCTGATACCATTTATAATTGCCCAGTCCACTAGTGATATTGTTGCTCTGGGCCTAAGCCCACACGACTTTAAAACGCGTCACTAGTTGGTAAGATCTTCTTACTTAAATACCCAACATCTCTCTTGTGTTTTGTTGATGTGGGACTTCTAATCTTAAGTTGGGTATTTATGTAAGCAGGCCTTACCAACTAGAGCGGATAAGATTAATCACCCTTTGCTGTTCAAACTGAATCGTTTCGTTTTTGTAATTTTCTAATTGTTCCAAAGTTTTATAAGTTGAATTAATCAAATTCATTTTTCTCGTTCTATTTTAGAGTATCCATTCACTCGAAACTGCTCTCACTAGTGGGTCGGGCCATTACAAATGGTATTAGAGCCACTCATTAGCCTTGTCGATGTGGGCTAAGTTTGACTTAGTTTAGACAAATCCCGATAAGGGGGGGGGGGGCAAACCTTAGTGCTTAGTGTAGGCAAATCTCATATTGTGGGGCAAACCTCAACGAGGACGCTTAGTCCATAGAAGGGGTGTAACCGATGCCCCATCTTAAGATCAGGAGTCCCACACCGGTAAAACAAAAGGGAGATGTTGAGTATTTAAGTAAGCATGTCTTGTCAATAGAGACACATTTTAAAGTCATGCGAGCCTATGATGGGAGCGGACAATATCACTAGCGGGTTGGGCCGTTACAAATAATATGTCATAATAATCTTCATTAACTAGTTTTTACAATTATTAACCAAAATTAATAATAAAAGATAAAATAATAAATTTAATTTATTCTTTAAAGTAAAATTTGGGACTCCACAAATCTTCTCCCTATTTCCACTGTGAAATGGCCAAAATCCACCGAAAAAAGCCGTTGCCACCACCACTCCTCTTGCCGGAGAGACCACTTATACTCTCTCCCTCAATCGTCTCCATCTCCACCGCACACCCTCACCATTTTCCTAACCCCCTTCACCAACCTCCACAAATTTAGCAACCCTAAGTCGCTGCACCACCAACTCTTGCCGATAAATCTCTTCGTCATTGTTACCAACTCCTCGCACCCTCACCCACTTCGTTATCCTCTCCACTGTCTTTCTTTCTCCGCACCAATGACGACCCCTGGAACCACCTATCATTTCCAACCTCTCCAACGTACCAGCATGCCAGTGAAATCCCTCTTCGCCTCCGTCGTACTAGCGTACCAGACCACCTAAAGAAGATGACAATTTGGGTGTGGAGAAGAACGAAAAAGGGGTTGGGCCAAGATAGGGATAACTGAAACAGTAGGTGGAGTGAGTGAAGAAGAGAGTTTTTTTAAAAAAAAATCTTTTTTAAATTTATTATTTTATTCTTTTATAATTTTGAATTTTTTTAAATTTAAATATGTTGTTCACTTGTCTTAACACGCATGTAGTCACACACTCTCGCCAACTCAACCATCTTAATGCCACATAAGCATGATCATTGGTCATAGGGGTTTTTAAGGGCTCAGTTCATAAATTGTTAAGTAAAATGGTCCATAATAAAAACTCATACAAGTACAGGGGTCCATTAGACCATTTGACTTTTTTTTATTAAGTACAAATAGATGAGGTCGTCGCACATTCTTTGTCATATTAATGACTTAGTAATGAGTTATGTTCGAGTTGTAAATCTAAGTTCATAATTTTTATATTTTTAGGATTTGTATATTTCTACATTATTGATGAAGTTAATTTATTACTCCCTTAGTTTTTTAGTATTTACTTGTCAGAATAAGATTTTGCACAACTTTTATTTTTATATTTAATTTTTGTCTATTTATATCTCTCTTAATTTAGAATAATTAATCTTTTTGATAAAATTGAAAAAATATTAATTTTCTTTAAATTTTTAAATTGACAAATACTCTCTTCGTTCACTTTTATTTATGTACGTTGGACTTTGCATGCCCTTTAATTAAGAAATAATAATTGATATGTGTATTTTATCATAGTATTCATATTATGTGATGATTAGTATTAGGTCTTGAAAAAAATATTTGTGTAATAAGTAATTAATACTGAGGGTATGTCACGACCCAAAAACTCGAGTTATGATGGTACCTATCAAAACCCATCTGGTAGGTAAGCCAACCAATATCCGGAATGAAAAGTAACGAGCATATATGAGCAAAAAAATTAAAGCAATTGAAAGATAACCACATAACAAAGAAATGAACTGCGAAAAAGGAATGACATAAATATATACAATACCACATGATCCAATTCCACAACCTGGTGGACAATGGTACAAAACTACTAAAATGAGTACAAGTTTCAAATAAGTGGTTAATAGAGAATCAAAATCAATTTACCAATGAATCGCCAAACGTGAATACCTCCTGAAGGCGCAGTTGGAACACTGGTAAAATGACCCAAACTTGAATGAAATAAATATCTCAACTTCTATCTTGTTCAACAAAATTATCTTGCACTAAATCAACAAAGTCCAAAGTTATGTCTCTTTCACCATTACAATAAATACAGATGTAACACTCCAAAAACTAGTAGACTAAACTAGGGCTAAGTGTGAGGGTTAGAGCCAAGGAAGAGCGCAAGAGCCAAGGAAGAGGACTAGGGCAGTCCACTCTTACATGGACACTGCCTCACCTTCCACGACCACCACCACGACTCGTGGTGGGCTAGGTAGTGGCTAAACAAAGGCTTCCCAAAGCAGCCACCTCCACATGAGCCACTTCACGGCTCGTGGTGATGACTACGACTAGTGGGAAGTCTCGTGGTGGTGCCTTATATTTTTAGGGGTTAATGGGGAAGTTGCCTAGATACTATATCATGACCACGAGAGGCACCACGACTCGTGGAGCCTCACGTGAAGGGCTTTTCACTAGACTTAGAGTTTAGGGTCAACTTTGAATGATGATATCTCTTATCTCAAAACGAATTAGGTGGGTCATTACCTATCCAATTAAATGTCTCTGAGTCCTCTTTCCAACGCCATCGAGTTTGACCAATTCCCATCTCGGAGTAAAAAGTTATCCCCAAAATAATGAAGTACTGTCAGGCTGAAATTCTTCACAACCCGTTTGACAGGCCGTGGTGATGATGACGACCCGTGAAGGCCTCCTTCATGCCATTTCAGCAGTTTCCAGTCAGGGACTTCTTGGGTCATTTCCCAATTATTTTAACTCAAAGCTATGTCAATTTGCCCAAGCCTAGGACCCCTATATAAGTCATTCTAACCCCAAAACTCACCCAATTGAGTCATGTATTCCAAGACCCAAAATAATTCCCAAAGTTCACCCTCTCCAAAATATTTCTCTCTCTAGAAACTTGAGGAAGAAGAAGAAGAAGGAGATTCAAGCTAGGATTCAAGAAGCAAGCTTTTACACATCAATATCTTTGGGCTTTGTTGTTAAGGTATGGTAGCTCTTCATCCATGGATAGCCTTCATCCATGGAGTCCCTTCAAAGTCTCAATTTCGAAGATAGAAATCCCCAAATGTTAGGGTTTGATTCCAAAGTCATGAGTTCCTTTCAAATCGATTCTAATGGTTGAATTATGTTATATTAAGCATGAATTGATGATTTCCTATTGTTTTTATGATGTATCCCCAAGAACCCATGAAATTTCCATATTTCTCAATTGTGATGATATAATGTGGATTTTGATTATGAAAGGAGTTTTTTATGAAATTAAGCATGAATTGTTGAATTATAATGAATCTATGATGTTTACCATGAACCCATGTGAGTCCCATAATTATCAATTGTGATCTTATGATGTGGGTCTTTGTTGATGAAAGAGGAATGTTATGAAATTATGCATGTAGTAATTGGGTTACTTGAATTGTGTTTATATCCATGTCTAATGTAGTGAATTCTAGATGTATTGATTGAATATGATCTTTGATCTTTGGAGGGAAAGATATGAGAATTATGCATGATTATGAGATTTATGTAAATGCTTTAAGAACACTTTGAAGATGAAGTATCCATGATTATGATAATGTTGTTGTGTTGATTGAAAGGCTATTCTCGTGAACACATAATGAACATTATGTGAAAGGTTTTCTCACAATATGATGATTCTAAGGTTGAAAGGATTTCTCGCCTATTTGAATCTATATGTAGACATGGACGGTGAAAGGTTATTCTCATGCATGATCTAAGAGCTATCCTAATGAACTAAGTTGGGTTGATTGTCAAAGACATCCCTCTATGAAACAAGTTATGACTTAATAAGTACTTTGTGGGATTAATGCTTAGCACCGAGTGAATATTGAATATGAGATAGAAGCTTTTCCGTCAGGAAGGTCGGATTTCTTGAAGCAATCTCATGAGATGGAAGCTCTTCCGTCAGAAAGGCCGAATTTCTAGTAACAATCTCTTTATCCAATAAACTATGTGCCCCCGTAGGATATTTACCTAGTGGATCCACCTAAGCTAACAAACCATGGTTGTAACACCCCAGAAATTTTTTGAACTAAGACTGGAACCATTCTTCGTAGTGAGGGATATTTTACAAAGGAATTAAAAAATTTCTAAGTGTTAAGGTCACTAGATGTAGCACCTTGAGTTTGAAGAAGAACTAAAGAGAGATCATTCAAGTCATTCCTAAGTTTTTCTTAAAGTTTAGGGTCAACTTCAAATGACCATAAATCCTAGTACATGATGAGTTACGTGAGCTACAAGATAGCTAATGAAATATCTTTGAGTCCTCTTTCCAACACCACTAAGTTTGCTAAATTACGAGCTCTGAGAAAAGGTTATGACTGATTTACTAACGATGCACAAACCTGGCAGCAGCTCTGCGATGGCTCCGCGTTACGGAGCCAATACGGACCTCACTGCCTGGTGAAAAATCATTCCGACTCCCAGCTCATTTTATTTATTTCTTTAGGAATATTTTAGTCCTAAAATCCTTAAGAGGTCATCTAAAATACCCTAAACGTATAGAAAATCAGTTTTCACAAATCAAAACCCTCTCATCCACTCCAAAAATTCTTCGCTCAAGGAATTCAAGAAACACTAAGGCTAGGGTTCTTCTTCCAAGATTTTCCTTCAAGTTCTTCAAGAAGATGATTCTTTCAGGTATGTAATTATTGAGTTTGTTCACCCACACGCCAATCATGTTAATTTTAGCGTTAAGTTTGTTTTAGAAAGTTGAAAGTATGATGTTCTTGAATTATGTGCTTGAAATTGGCTTTAGTTCTTGAGTTTAGATCAGATTGTTGAGTTCTTGATGAAATCATGTCGATTCTAGAGTTGTATATGAGTAGGTTCTTGCGTTAATGTGCTGGGTATCTAAATCTAAAGAGGGATTGAGAAAAATAATTGAATTTAGGAGAATTGGGGTTAGAAAAGGAAGAAGGAAAAAGTCGAGGGAATCTGGCAACCTAGTCTGCGTCGCGGACCTGCCTCCCCATTTCAAAATAAATTTATTTGCATCACGGACCGTTCTGCCTCAAAATTTATTTTGCGACCAAATATTTAAATGCATCTCCGTGTCGCGGACATGCTTCCAGACAGTGATTTCTTGATCGTTTCTCATGTTTAACTATCTAAAAACAATCCTAAACATTCCGAGATCTTTCCTATACCTTGAATTCATAAATCAATTTCAAGGTAGAGTTAAGAGTTAAGTTTTTGAGAATTCTTTCGAACATTCTAAGAAAGTCCATTTGAGTCACGTTGTGGAGTCTTCTACAACTTCTAGTAACTTGTTTTAAGACTCGAGCAAGTGAGTATGAGGATGAAGAGAATGTATTCATGAGTCTAATTTGTCATCATGAGATATTTCATATAATGAACCACTTGAATTCATAATTCACATTCAAGAGAGAGTTAAGAGTAGAGTTCAAGGAAGCCTTTGAGTTCAATTATGGATCCTTTGAGATCAACTATCAATTTGAGCTAAGTTTTGAGAAAGTAAGTATAAGAATGAAAAGAGTCGTATACATGAGTTCCATATTATTTTGTAGACCCTCGAGTCGAGTTGTTCATGCCCATAATTTCCGTATGAACTTCATAAGTTGAGCATCTTTGAGAGGAGTAGTATCTTCATGTTCTAAGTATGGAGTATTGAGTTCCTAATCCCTTCTGAGATTATATTCCTAATCATGAAACTATTACATGTTACCCATGAAGTCCTTAAGTTGAGTAGTTCCTGTCCATAATTCCGCATGAACCATGTGAGTCGAGAAATCTTGAGATGAGGAGTATCATTGAGTCCTTGAGTTGAGTTGTTCATGCCCATAATTCCGCATGAACCTTATGAGTTGAGCATTCTTGAAGTGAGTAGTATCATTGAAGTTCTTGAGTTCTGAGTTGTTGAGTTCTATCTATGGTTATTGAAAACCTTGCATTGAGTCGTTCACGTCCATAATTCGGCATGAACCATATTTTAAAAAGTCTTTTACAAACGTTTTAACTTTATTTTAAGACTTAAGCTTTGAGTTGAGTAAAGAGTAAGAGTAAAGTTCTTTTCTTCAAAGATTATATGGGAACTAAGTATTCCCAAGAGTAAATGTTTTTACATTTAAGATGAGAGGAAACTGAGATTTTCTAAAGAGTTTTGAGCAGTTTAAGTACTATCTCTTTTAAGAAAAACATGAGTTTTGAGAAAGAGTTTCTAAAACATGATTAGTATGACAATAGAGTATGTCATCAATATTTAAGCAGTATGGTATCTAGATATACCATCAATGTTTACGCAGTATGACTTCCCGAGTCATCAATAATCATATTAAAATATGATTTTGATATGTTTTTTTAGAAAGAGTTTTCAAGAGCATTTACCTCTTTTAAGAGGGTAGTTTGAGCAATTATCTCAAACTAGAGAAAGAGTTATGTTTTTAAAACATATGAGCTAAGTATATTTTTGGAGTAGTATTGAGCACCGATATGGGGATACGAGTTCATATTAATTCAAGTCTCCATAAACCATGTAGCCATCATGGGTAGTAAAGGAACATACTTTTTAGATGACTCCTTAAGTGCTTTTTAGCATAGACTAGTGAATCCACTTAGTTAAGGCGTTCTATATGATGACAAAATATAGGAAAATTCTGGCAGTGTGGGCAAGTCGATGTATCATCACTTAGGCTCATAGTGGTGGTTGTCGGTTAGAGAAACCCCCACAAAGTTATATTGTATTTTTATATACACACTGAGTATTATTGTATTTTTCAATACATTGAGTTGATATCTACAGTTTTACAGTTTTCCATATGTATTGCATCTTTTACTATTGCTTTATCCTTGAGTATCATGAGTTGAGTATCTTGAGTTGAGTACCTATGAGTTGAATATCTTATCCTTTGAGTTGAGTATCATATTCTTGAGTTGAGTCGAGTAAGTGAGTTGAGAAGAGGTAAGTATGTTTCCTTTTTATTAAGTTCAAGCTTATGTTTATGCTTTAGAATTCCCCTTACATGCTCGTACATTCCACATATTGAGCCATTTGGCATGCATCGTTTCATGATGCAGGTACATGTATTCAGGGTCATCAACAAGAGCTTCGTTGATACCACATGGAGTTCGAGTTAGCTATGGTGAGCCTCCTTACTTCCGCAGGGTTCCACTTTTACTTTCAGTTATATCAGTTGTTAGGATGTCGTGGGTCTTGTCCCGACTTCCATCTTTGTCAGTTAGAGGCTTCATAGATAGTTAGTATAGTTGAGAAGTCTGTATCATTTATGTTGTTAAATGTTTTAAAGACTTAAGTTGACTATTTTATGGCGAGTTGGATAATTTATTTTTTATTCAGAGTTTTTCATTGAGTTAAAGCTTTGTATTTCAGTTTCATGAATTTTTATTCAGTTTTTAAGCTTTGTATGCTTGAGTTAGTCTTCCGCTTGTAGTCAGCCAGGATGAGGGTTCGCTTGGGGCCCAATAATGGTTCTCGAGTGCCGGCCACTTCCAGGGTGTAGGCTCGAGTCGTGACAATGGTTCTACCTTAGGTAAGCAGGACAACCATTTTTGCTGTGGATAACACCGGGTCATCATGTTATAGCTCACATGGTCTCATGTAGGTTAAGGCTTATTCCCACAACAACAAGAACAAGAATATGAATTATGAACTATGGTTACTCAAGAAGCTTTTATATGAGTTTTCAAGGTCTTAAAGATGATGAATATGAATGATGGCCTAAGGAGGTTTACTTAGCATGGGCGAGATTTATGGGGTCTTATCCATGCATTGCACAAGTATGCTTTGAGGTTATTTATGAAGTATTTCTCTTATGTTATGATGATCTATGTATTGACTATGTTTATTACTTATGCTCTTCCACTATCTTCATGAGGATGTTTAAACTTGATAAATTGCATACTTTCAAATGAAATGTACCTTTTTAGCATGTTTCAATATTTTATGCATGGCTATCATACTTAGTGAATTTTTGTACTAACACCTACTTTTCCTAAATTTTCCCAAGTGTAGCATCCAGTTCTCAATGTGGTCCTCATTGTGGCTAAAGCTTGGATTTGTTCATTTCTCCTAGCTTATTGGTGAGTCCTCATGATTCAAGGACGGATGTTATCTCTTTGTAGTTTCATTTCTAGTATTTCCTTTTTGGACTATGTTGTATGGGCTGTGCCCCTTTCGTATTCGAATATTGTAATAGATGGCTATGTTGAGACTTAGAGTCTAGACTTTCGCTTTTGCTTTAAATGAAAAATTTAAACTTGGACTTGAAATGTGTTTTTATTCTTATTGTTTTATTGCTTTATGTTATGATATGCTAAGTGGCATGTATGGGGACCCTTGGGGTCTTGTACATCATGTTACATCTAGGGTATACCACTGGGTTGTGACAACAAACTTGTCTCAAATATAAAAGACTAGCTAAAAATTATATACATACGGAGATGGAGATGAGTAAAACTAGGACGTCATCAACTCACCCTCTATCTCTGAAAGTCCTCGCTACTGTACAACATCAACTTTGTCGGCTGGAGCTCGAATCTGCATAAAAAAATAGATGCAGAATGTAGCATGAACACCAAAATAATAGGTACCCAGTAGGCATCATAAGCCGACTGAGCTGACAAACTAAATACATAATGAAAAGCGAGGAAATAAGCAGTCTCTTAGGGTCATATGAACGGAACTATAGTTGAAAGTCTAACTATGCACCTCAATAATCTAGTAGGAACACAACAATAAAGTAAAGCCGCTAACTATAACCTAAATGGATCCTCATAATCCCATAATGTACACTCATGTAGAATTGAAATGTAAATAGCCCAAACGAACCCCCATACACCCGATGAGTACACAAAAGAGATACCACTAATTACAACCCGAAACCTGGACCTCGAACCACGACTAACCCACCCCAAACACCCTAATAGAACTATACAATCAAGAACTACTCCCGAACCTTGAACCACGACTAGTAAGCATATGTCTAATGTCACGCCCCGAGGCTACCCCTAGACCTAACACGGGACCTAGGGTCATGAGTGACCCCAAGCTAACCCTGAGTCTGGCATATCACAAGCATACTGAATATATAACAAAGATAAGCGGAATCATAACTAATAAATGAGTCCAAAACTACAGACTCCAAACCTTTAATAATTCTGAACATGTCAATGGGAAGCAACCCCAAACAACTGAATACTGAATCTATGTCTAAAAGCCTCTATTACTGATGAGTTGTTGGGACAAGTCCCCAACTAATTCTTAAAATACTGAAAATAAACTAACCAAACCAAGCATAAAGAAACGTCCTCGAACTAAACGATGTAGCGTTATGCGCCAGTACTTGGAATGTACTGAGCATGCAGGATATAAATACTAAGCTGAACAATGATATAAATGAGCAATATAATAATGAGCATGGAAATAGATTGTACTAAAGTGTAACGGAAAAGCTAAGCTAAATGCAATGACCAAGTACTAATCATGTATATAATAAGCTGAACTGAATACTGAAATGAATACTGATAACATGGTCAACGCAATGCAAGTATGATTGTGGGAGCTACTATTAACCGACATAAACCACGTGAGCTAAACGTGGAGTCTGATGTATATGCCCCATCGAGAGGACTCAGTATACCTTGCAAGGGGTATAAAGGCATGACTGTGGCGTGATCACTAAAACTAGTGCCCAACAGAGGGGACTTCTGAACCAACGTTGGCACCTAGTTCTCGGACTGTGAGGGTACGCTGAACCCTAGTCCAACTCGGTGCTAAGTCTACTCCAAACTGAATGAAAAGGTAAAATGCAATGAAGTACTGAGTAACTAAAAATACGGACATGATATCTGGGAATGCACATAAATATACTGAAAGGAATGTCATTCAATATCTAAAGCATGACCTTATGGCTGATCTGTCTAGCAAGTATAATTCATGAGTACTAATGACTAATGTAAGCTAGGGTTCTAAATTATATACATAGAACTACGCAAAATTTCCAAGAAACATGTTATTTTGATTATGGAAACTATAGCAGTTAAAACACAACGAAGCTCCAAGATTTTAGAAATCATATGTCTAAACAAGCTATGACGAATCAAAGAACTGACTGAACTCTAGGGAACTAATGGGTGAAAGGAACCCACTAGTGAAATCCCACATACCTAGTGACAAAATCTACGGATGCTTGTTCTTGTGAGAAACTATCGACTTTTACTCTTCTTTTCGTTCTAATCAGGGTGATTTTAGGAGAATGAGGGTTCTAGGTAAGTTCTGACTAGATTATTAGGCTTAAACTGAGTAAAACGACGTATTTTAGGCATCAAATGACGTAGTTTAAGTGCCCAACACATAGGGGAAAAGACCAAAAAGACCCTGACTTAAAGCTGACGAAGTGACTTCAAGATAGGCTTCACGGGCCATCTAGAGTACCACGGTCCGTCAAGTGGGTCGTGAATATGCTCTTCCCAAAAGGGCTTCACTATTTCAGACATAAATTTTTACTTCGAGCTTGGAATTAGGCAAACTTGGTGGCGTTGGAAAGAGGATTCAGAGATATTTTATTTGATAGGTCATGGGCCACCTAATTCATTTTGTGCCGAAAGATATGATTGTTTGAAGGTGACTCTAAACTCTAAGTCCGATAAGTCTCCTTTACGAATGACTTCATAGTCCGTGTGGAGCTTCACGGACCATTTAGATGTTTGTGGCACTTAACCAATGACTATGGGGGTTCAACCTCACTTAAGAGCTAACGAAGTGACTTCAAGACAGGCCTCACGGACCGTCTAGAGCACCACGACCCGTCAAGTGGGTCGTGAAGATGCTCTGCCTGATAGGGCTTCACTAACATGAGCATAACTTTTTACTCCGGGCTCGGAATTAGGCAAACTTGATAGTGTTGAAAAGAGGACTCAAAGACCTTTAATTTGATAGGTCTTAGGACACCAAATTCATTTTGTTCTAAAATATGTGATCGTTTGAAGTTGCCCCAACACTCAAGACCTGACTTAGGTGCAATTTCCTTCACTAGGTGACTTGTACGGACCCCTAGACGGGTCGTCCAAGTCACCACGAGCCATCTAGGTGACTTATCCCGAGGTAGTCCTAGATAGTCACTCATGATATCCTTAACGGACCGTGGTACCCTACATGGACCATCTAGGATGCTGTGAATGGTCCATGGTCCATTTTGGATTCATGGACTAGCCCAAATTTTCCCTTTTAGCCTTTTCTTGAAGTCCGAGGTGTTACATCTAAACCACAAACCATGGCTAATAGAAGTGCACCCGGACCTCGAATTGTGGCTAATACACTTTGAAGAACTCCAAAATCACACGTTCATCATCACACATGAATATCGTAGAACAAAACCACCTTTGGAGTCACAAGGGACCTACTCTAGCTCGAAAATCCATCATCTGATTCAATGTAACCAACAAGGACCAAAATCACAATTGAAACAAGCTAGGGCCATAACATAGGAAAGTTATGGATGAAAGTCCAGAGCATATGTTTCATCGAGCTAAGGGTTCATACTATCAAACTCAAATCTTCTACATCAGTCTACATGGAGATAGAACCGTCTAAAATGACGTCATAGGATTTCTAAGGCATAATGGCTTCAAATAGCAATTATAAGGCAATCACTAGCCTACGTCTAGACTAAGGTCAAGAATAATTCACAATAATCAATACAAAAATGCATATACAGCAACAACATGACATGATAAACATCGTGAATATGATGAAACATGCTTGATTTCCCCGAAATTACCCGAAAAAGAAGGCAAAGGTAGGAATTCTATCAACCAAACATGAGACATGCTAAGAACCCTCCCAAGACTAGCTAAATACCATGAAAATACCAACACAATCACAATATAAGATCGGTAAGTCGTACCCTACCTCGAAGTCGATCACGAGCGCTCCAAAGAATCCTAAGCCAGAGCTTTACCCTTCTGAACCGCATTCGATTACTGCCACGCTAACAAATAAATGATCATAATGTCAATATGTACATTTTGACATCCAATTCAAAATAATTTAAGACAAAAATAAAATGAGTAAGAACAAGCAATTCTGAAATTGACACGGTCAATAGACACCATTCAATTCAAAGCATTTATGCTTCGAAAACGGCCATAACCTGAACTTTAAAACGAGCTGAAACAGATCATGCACGCCCATATACTCAACAATTCACCATTGAAGACTAAAATGGAGGAGAGGGAAGGAACTTAAAGGTTTAAATGTGTTATCCATGAGTTTAACAAGGCCCTAGTGCAGTCCCCAACTAATCCCAACATCAAAAATTGATTTCCCACATAATCAACCCTCTTAAGTCCCAAAATCGAATAACACTTAGAGGAAATGAGGGTGAAAACAAATATAAACTAAAAACAATGACCACTATAGCGTTCACTTGGCCTCTTTACCAATCACGTTGAACCGGTGCCTTGGCCACTAAAACGGCTAGGCCCTCCCTGATGGGTTCCGCTAAAGCGGCTTCCTGGACGCTAAAGTGATGCTAGGGCGGCTAAAGCGATTAGTCCCTTGTTGGAAAGCCCGCTAAAGCGGTGCCAGTGTCTCTTAGGTAGCTACACCAGCACAGACACTAGAAAAAATTAGCAAAGTCTCAACAGACTCCACTCGGGTGTTCGGGATAAGTTTGGTCTGTGCACGCAAATGAATTATGCTACTCTACCAAATTTGATATTCCAAACTCAACGGAGATGTCAAAAATTATTTCAAAGACGGTCTAAAAAAGTGGGTCCCACACCCAAGGCTCTATTTAGCCAAAAATCCACAAGGTAGCTCAAAATGAGCTCGAGGCCTTGGGACCTGAACCAAAGGTCTTCCTAGACAAAACTCGATGTTCTGAAGCTAACAGAACCATAAAAATCGTATTTTGATGTCGTTTACTTGAAAGTTTTGATTGAAGTCAACCGTTTAAACTTCAAGAGCTCTAAAACATAGAAACTTACATAAAAATCAAACGAACAACCAGTTGACAGAACTGTCAGTCCAAACAAGTCATAAATGACTTGGGATCGTTCTAGGAAAGCCTTTAATGCCAAAATATCTCAATACAGAGAAAATGACCTAGAGGGTCATTACAAGATATAACATTACAAAATTGATATGTTAAAAGTTATCAGTAAAAGAGAAAATTTGTTTCTAAAAGAGATAAGTGTCAAAAACACACCTAAACTATCCCCTTTTTTTGAGTTTCATACCTAAATTATTGAAAGTGTGAATTTCATACCTAAACTATCACTTATTAGTTTGAGAAACACACCTCTCTCTTTTATTACACTCTTTTCTCAGTGTGTGTACTACACTTTTTTTACTTCATTTACTCCGCCCCCTTCAAATAATAATTTAGATATTTTTAAAAAAAAAGAATTCTAACCCACTCCACTTTCAATTTTTTCTCGTTTTGTGTTAGATATATACATACCTTTTTAAGAAACTTTTTTTTACTAGCCGCAAGACTTTTTTTAAAATAAAATTTTTATTTATGTAATATTCGGTACACAAATAGAAAAATATTCCTAAAATATATGTACATATCTAACACAAAACGACAAAAAAAAAAAAAAAATAGAAGCGGAGGATTAGATAGGGTGGGATAGAATTTTATTTTATTATTAATAAAATAATATCAATTTGTTTTTGGGAATGAGTGGGTGGTTGGGGGAGGGGGTGCAGTATGAATTTTTTAAATACATTTTAAAAAATAAAAGGATTGGGATTGTCGCGGGCGGAGGGGTGAGGTGGTGGAATGGGGTAAAACAAATATTTTTTAGGGATAGTAATACTTTAATCTTTAATTTTTATTTAATACTAATAGTTTATTATTTAATTTTTGTCAAGGTGGAATATATTATCCATGTGTCAAGGTTTTTTCAAATAAAAGAGAGTATATTACACACACCATTGAGGTGTGTTTCTTAAACTAATAAGTGATAGTTTATGTATGAAACTCACACTTCCAATAATTTAGGTATGAAACACAAAAAAAAAGATAATTTAGGTGTGTTTTTGATAGTTATCTCTTTTTAAAATAGTGGACAAGAAAAACTAAAAGTGCATAAGAACTATTCAATTTTACTTGTCTTGTATTTCAAAAAATATTTTTTTCACTTTTACTTGTCACCTTTAACATAGGAAGGAAAAATACTTTTTCTCAAGTTTTACTCATATCATTAATTACATATTTCCAAATTATTTTCAAAGATTTTATAGTAAATATTAATTAATAGGGATAGTCAGGTAAAATAGTCATGCCAATTATTATTTTCTTAATGAGTACGCCAAGTCCAAACATAACTAGTAAAAGTAAATGAATGAAGTAACAACCGTTAACATTTTGTTAGTTTTTTTTAACTTATAATTGTTATCAGTATTCGTATTCTTTACGTAAAATTTCCTACTTTTTATGCCAGTATTTGGTGTACTAGAAGTTCATCATTTTATAATCTATCTATATATATCTATATTACTTTAAAAATATAAAGTTCTTTAGAAATATTAATTAAAAAAATTTCTTTTATTAAAAAAATTCTTCAATAGATAAAATGTTGTGTATGTGAGAATTTTCTAATAAAGATATGAGAAGGTTGTGTACGTGAAGGGATCCTAGAATAATTAGGAAGACTCTTACGAGTTACGAATATGGGAAGTTTTGCAAGTACGTGAGTCTTAAATAATATGTGAACTAAAATATATGGAAACATGAGACGTTTTGCTTGTGTACGTGATTGAATTTGAAGTAGGTGTAGACACGTAATTTTTGACCGAACCTAAACTTTTACACCATTTTTAGAGTTAAAATATTTTAAAATTTTAAACTAAATATTTTTTTACTTTTATCTTATTTTATTAAGTTTATTTTAAAAGATTTGAAAACTACAAAAATAATAATATATGTTTTGTTTTAATTTAAATTTAACAAATAAGCTAGCGTTTCTTATTTTTAATCAACTATTTAACTTATCTTATATTTAACTATTAGTTCAAGAAAGTAATTTAATATTTTTTATATAATTTAATTAAAAAACAATTACTAACTTAACTAACCCATAAACCTTATTAATCTACCCATTTTCACCCACATTTACCCCACTACACATACTCACCTCACATTACCCTCACACTACTACCCCACTACCCCACTCACACGACTACAATACACACACAGCAAAACCATACCCCTCCCTTACACTACATATAACTGCACAACCATACTTCATAGAGAGAGGATACACACATTACAATACATATACTGACCAACATACACAACACAAAAGACGGACAGAAATAAAAAAAAAAACAACACATTACACGAGAAAAAAGAAGAAGAAAAACCTTCCCATTTTATTTGATTATCCTTTTAAAAATTCAGCAACACGTTCACATCTTTTCTTCCTTACCCATTCTTTTCATATCAACACAAACACATATACCATCACAAACAACCTACAAAAGTTGTGGGTGTTCTAATCGAGCTTCGGTCAAAATTTTGCGGTATTCAACTTTTTCTTATCTCTTTAATTTATTTATGGAATTTGATGTAATTTTATGGCAAGCCTTCTTATATTTTGTTTCATTCATGAATTTGATTGAAATGATTAATTTGTTAGTTGTTATATCTCTATTTCATGAATGAAGGTAGCATTAGTCGATGCGTATTATTATTTTTTAATTTATTTTTATTTGTTACTTGTGATCTCTTAAAAATGAAAGGGTCGTAACATTGTTCTTGTCTTGATTTAGATAATAATGATAAAGTAGGTATAGCTAGGCTAAAAAACAAACAAATATATAAATTATTGTTATTTCATTTTAACCAACAAAAAATGAGATTTATTTTTAACAATCTGTTATTGTTTTGTTTGAGTAGAAAGTGT
>JAJONZ010012006.1:0-16756 GCA_029582445.1 Solanum paucissectum
AAATTACCACCCCACCCCCTACCAGCCCCCTCACACCCCTACCCCTACCTGCCCCCCCCCTCCACACCCCATCCAATTTTTTTTTTAACAAAATTACCAACCCACCCCCTACCAGACCCCCCACTCCACCCCCCTATCCCAAATTAGATGTAAAAAAAAGTTTCATTTTTTTTCTATTATTTTAAAAAAAAAAGACTTTCTTACCTTTATCACTTTTTTTTGTTTGCTTTTACCCATTTTATCCATTTAACTACCCACTTTTAAATGGATAATATGGATATTACTCATTTTTTACCCATTTTCAACTCATTTAAAATGGGTAGGATACCCAACTCATTTAAAATGGGTAATATGAGCGGATACCCATATTATTTACCCATTTTGCCACCCAACTCTTCGTCTGCTTTATATAATAATAATCAAACAAAAGAATTATCCGTTATCCTTATTTTAACTAAACTTGTTAACTTTTCCATCTAACGGATTCAAAAATGTAAAAGAAAATGTCAATACATTCTCATACTTCATTCTTTAAGTAGAAAAACAAATAAAGCTTCAATATATATGTTCATATATACGGGTTATGGCGCCCGTTGTGGTTGGTTTGGTCCTCTCAAAACTTGAAAGAGCCCAAGTAATGAAAAATAACATGGGATAATATAGAGTGAACCATATCTATGGGGTAATCAACAAGGCATTATTTGCCAAGAAATTCATAAAGCTCATAGTTTCAGAGTAGTAATCACATACATTGAATCAGTATAATGCAGTAGCATGGGTACATCATTTACAGTTACCCATATTCTAACCGCTATTTATTCCTTCTTACAGTATCCTATTAAGGTGCCTCATGCAACGATTGAAGCCACTAGTACCCGAACAAAATGGACCACTACAGCTGGTAAATGGAACAATGCGCGGTTTTCAAAATCCACTTTTTCGTAAACACACTTCTTTGCTATATACCGAAATGTACAACGCAAGCACAAACCATACCTATGAGACAAAGGCAAATTCAGAGCTAGAGGAAGATAATAATATGTACACAGTTTAAGTCTATCGAAACTAATGAGTTCATTGAACTGCTGATATATATGTACTTATATAATATTGTTCATAGACAACGATAGCTAATTATCCAGCGAGCACTGTGGCCACCAAAGATGTCAGAAGCAACGGCAAACCAAAAGAACATTGGGATCAAACAGATCACAAACCACCAACAGTTACACAGGCTCCTGTCCCTTATTAACAGGGATCTCACCCAGAAAGTGCCAAAGTCTATTGTTGTACCTGCCAAATTGCTGATAACAAAGCTACAGAACAAAATATGATTAGGAACATTCTTCAAATGTGGGATAGAGAGCAGCAATTTAAAGGCTATTCATATCCATATTCATCCTGAAGCAGTAACTAGCCAAGAGTTAATGCATAAACTCCAAATCAGGCTACAGATTGATACGTTTTGCTAGTTGCTCGAAGAGAACAGATTGATTTCGGTTATGTCAGTCCAATCCCCTTATTTCATGAAACAGAGAAGCACTCAATGTTACAAGTTATCTATTCAGAATTTATAGCCTATTAACAAACTAAGACACACAAAGCTATTCATACTGCTCAATTTCTCTCGCATTCATAAGGTAAGCCGACAAGATAAGGAGAAGAAACAATGATCAATAGATGAGCTAGCGTTAAGCAAAGATTTCAAAACGGCACTACTCCTAGGCCCTAGCTACAGAAAAAATCAGTGACCTGCAGATGGAACATTGCTATGATAATCATGATTTTCTACTCCGAAATATTAATAATAAGAACATCGATAATTATATATATGGGCAAAATTGAACTATATACAATTTTTTTCCAACTATATAATCCATCTAAGGAACTATATAAATATTTTGATGTGTATTAAATATCTTGTAGAACGTGTGAATTCTGCAACCAATCGTCAGGAATATCAACAGGAATGTCCTCAAATGTTCTATACATCTCTTCCTGAAATTCATTGCTTCTAATATCATCAACTCCGTGGCCTTCTTGTACTGCCAACCTTGTCTCTTTATTCTCCATTGTAGTAGCTTCATAAGTACTGTTTTGAACATCATATTCGGAAGTTGTAGCCTCAACTGCATCTTCTTCATCACAAACCCTAACTTGATCTTCCGTTGCGGAGTAGTCGTTATTATGATTAGGCTCAAGCAACATAGGATCAATAATTCCCGCAACATCTCCATCTTGTGCCTCAATAACATAATCCACGTTCTTCTCTTTATCCATCTTCTTCTTTATTCGACACACTACAAAATCTTCCTTAGGAATATGATTATTTTCCTTAAAGAAACTATCCGCGACATGATATTCTACCATCAACCATGTTTTATTTTGGCCACACTCACTTGTTTCAAACTTGAAATTTCTCTTAAACCCTACCACAGGCGCAGTACGATTCCCCCTTATAAGATGTTCCCCGGTTTGCCCTTTCCACGTCCCTTTAGCACAAATTCGAGAAAACCTTTTATATTCAATCTTCTGCTTCTTCAAAGGAGTAATAAAGTAACGAAACTTCTCTTCAGAATTAGCTCCAAATATCTCCCATGGTGGTTGATCTCCATATATATCCGCAAACTGGATAGGACATTGTTGATTCAAAGATAATTCGCCTTTGAAAAACCTCTTAAGATAGTTGATTAGCTCCGTATCAGTAGGATGAAAACGTATTCCCATTGGCTTCGACATTGATTCTTGATCCAGAATTAACCTATGTAAACCTAAACTAATTATGTGAATTATGAAGTCTAAACAAAGATAGTTATCTATTTATAAACATCTTATTACCATAATGGAAAAAAACTCTAATTACTTAACAAACTCAAGTTACTTTATTTCCTAAATTATTACTATAACTGTAATTGAACAAACTAAAGTTACTTAATTACTTCTCTCAAGTTACTTTATTTCCTTAATTACGCATTTTCAATTTCTAATTTTTATTGAACGCAAGTGCTTAAATTTCTCTAACACGTGCCCCACTTTTTGAAGCGCCCCACTCTTTTTTTCCGTTAACTGCAGAGATTTTTTTTGTGCCCCACGTTATATTGATGCTAACAGGAGCTGTTATTTTAGGTAAGTTGTTGAATTCAATTCCCTGTGAATTTTTGTCACATATAAAAAATGGCAGCAGCCATCAACAAGCAGACCCTCTTCTTCTGCAGAGTTAGAAGATTCGATATTACAAGAAGCAAATTTAACAACAATTCACCAATTTAAACTTAAATCTCTAAAGTGATCACGTACACTTTCTAATGGCGGTGTAGTGGAAAGGAAGATAATAGTTCCAGAAGCAATAAGAACAGTGAACAAATACACAAAATTAATGGAAGGAGGATCCAACAGTAGAGCTCAACAGGGCATAGAAGAGGGTACCATACAACTGTATTATCATCAAAAGCTAATGAACATTTGAAAAAAAGAGACAAAAAAAGGGAATCGATATGTCGATTTCCCGACTAGTATATTAAATTCCCATCAGTCGAATTCAAACGCTAAATCAACTCATCGATAACACTATTTATCGGGAAATACTCTGAGAGTCAAAATTAAGATTGGAGATTTCACATTATCAATAACAAGATCATAATAATGAAAAATCCAAAGCAGAGCAGAGACAAAGACGCAACAACTTCAAGAACAAAAATTCTCACATATTCCAAGCGTTTGTGAGCGTATGGGCGAAGGTATCCTGTATTCCTCATGTCTTCTATTCTCCAACCCCTTTTGAAGTAAGCTCTCACAGCATTCATTTCTTGACCTTCTTCTTCTTCTCCTCTGCGAAATTCTTTTCTTCTTCTTTTTTTGCAGAGAGAAAATGGAATCAGAAAAGTGTTTGTAGTTTGTTATACAGAGAAGAGTTCGTTGCTAACGACTACCCTTAATGTTACTCTCTGTGGGAATATTTACGCTTCTACCTTTCAATTATTCGCTGAGTTTTGTGAATATCGCAGGGGTGTTTTTGTCAATGTAGTGAAGAGAAAGAATCCTCATGTTCAAATCGTTGGAGGAAATGAGAGTTGTTTGGATATTTTTAAATTTGCAGGGAATTTCTGCTAAATTGTCAATTTATATTTAACCTCAGTCCTAATCTCAATTTAGTGTCGTTAGTGATACTTCGATTAATTTGAGTGATTTTGTCATTATAAAAAATTAAAGGCCGAATACTCGATAGATCCTTAAACTTGTCAGTAAATTTTATTTAGACATTCTAATTACGACATGTTCTGATGAAGTATATGAACATACAGTCTTAATGCTCGGATTATACAAACTCAGTAAGTGGTTGTAAAAGAAATAAAATAAATATACTTAATGATTAAGATATGAATGATTAAAAAATAATCTTCATACAAAAATATGAGATATTAGGCAAAGTTGAGTAAGTTCTTGGTAAAAAAAACTGTTTAGTGACTTTCTGTGTGAAAAAATCTTAATTGGGTAATTTTGAGTTTATAAAAGAGAGTTAAGTGATTTTCTGTGTGAAAAGAACTATTAGTTGAGTGGACATCTGAGATATTAACTCGATAAATATACCTTCTTCAAGTTTTTGTGAGCTGTTGGGGGAATTCTTTCAGGATCCATCATGTCTTCTTGTTGGGAAAGGCAAGCATAAAATAAATGTGCACGACAAGGCGATAGCGGAAGAAAATCCAAGTCAAAATTTTTCCTTCTATTTGAACCAAGAGAAGATAAAATAATGCAAGAATAAAACTGTTTGGGCAGCAAATAAATCAATCAAGCAAGAAAAATAAATCAACACACGAGACACCAAAGTTTAACGTGGAAAATCTCTTCGGTGTGAAGAGTAAAAATCATAAGGCCAAAGCTCCACTATAATCAACAAGAGTTACAAAAGTGTTCTCCAAATTGGTCACCAACAACGTGCCAAACAATGAGCAACACAACTACAAGAGAACACCAAAAGCTAGAGAAACAAAAGGAGCTAAAATGTTAAATTAGGTCTTAAGCCTAACTCACACCCCAAAAGCTAGCTCTTGGGGTGTGAGTTAGGCCTAAGACCTAATTTAACATGGTATCAGAGCCAGACCCATTCCAATTTGTTGTTCACCGATGATGGTCCCCCATTTAGAAGTGTTCATGCTCCAGTTGAGGTTTGGGCGTGCGGGGGGAGTGTGTTCACGCTCCAGTTGAGGTCTGGGCGTGCGGGGGGGAGTGTTAAGATGTCCCACATCGGTAGAGGAATGGAAATTTGGTCTCCTTATATGGACTTGGACAAACCTCCCCTCATGAGCTAGCTTTTGGGGTGTGAGTTAGGCCTAAGACCTAATTTAACATAAAATACCCAAATCATAGCTACTATTCACAAGCTAAAATCTGGAGCTACAGGACTCCAATTCACCCTCTCTCAGTTCCCAATCAAAGATTAAGTTGAAAGAAACAAGCTGTCCAAAAATCAGCTCAATCGGACAAGAAACGAAGCGGGAATCGCGATTTGAAATTGGTTGTTAGGGCTTGTGCGAAAATCTGCACTCTCTCATTTTTCTATCTTTATGGCTGCTCTCTATCTCTTGTGATATATCTCAAATAAGACCTAAAAGAAAGTCTTACATATGCACCATAATATTGGGATTATGGGCAAAAGTGAACTAGTCAAATTTGGGCTAAATTTATCCACAAAGGAAAGGAAGGAAGACCCAAAATCTTAGACTTTTATTTATCCACATAGGAAGGAAAAAAGGCCTAAAACCCAACACTTCTTTGTTCCAATTCCTTTCGAAGTAAGCTTTCACAGCATTTTTTCCTCTTTGCAGAGAGAAAACGGAATCGGAAAACTGATGAACGAGATGTTTATACTGAAACAGAGTTTGTTACCAATGACTACCCTCCCTGTTAGTACTCTTTTGAACTAAAATCATTAAACTATTTTGTAAACTAAAAACTCACTCCTCTTAACTTAAGTATCATGAGAATTATTAAGTGTCTGTTTGGATTAACAGACTGTGAATTTTCTTAATCACAATTCACAAAGTATATTTGTTAAAAGCACTTTGCTTCAGACTATGAATTTACAGTAAAATGTAGTCATCACATAGACATATTTGTTCATCATTTACAGTTCCACATCTGCATACTACTCTCTATTTATTCTATAGTTCCAAGTTTATCAGCACTAATTCTGTCTGCGTTGCTCAATGTTTGCACCCAGGCAGAGTCTTACAGCATGGACCACAATAGCTGGTAAACAGAAGAAGAGAGTGAATGTGCAGTTGACAAAGTCAATTTCTCCAAAGCGAGCATCGTACAGTATCTCTTGGCTATATAACACAAGGTACCCCATGGATAATGCCAGCAGAACGTATGCCTGTCATAAGCATTAATCAAGTCACTCATATTATTCATAAAACTAGAGTCAAGTAATTCAAGATCATTGTAATTAGTCAAATTGTATGCATACATATTAAGTTTGAGGCAAAATTACTGATTTATGAACAAGGGGAACAACTGTATTATAGGATGCGTGTGAACACATTGTATGCATACAACTTTCTCACCTTTAACGTCCACTGAGAAATGTCAAACCGCAGTAGTATTAGAGTACAAGTGTGAATCAAGCCAATGATGTACATTTGGCTCCTTTCCCTATGCACCCTGACTGCTAACAAGAAACATCCAAAGACTATTGATGCACCTTGCAAAAATCCAACGACAGCGCTGGAGAGAAAGATTTCTGAAGTTAGATATTGTTCAAACAAGGAACACAGAACAACAAGGTGCTAATGCAGTACTTCGCACAGTCTGGTGTCCGTACTGCTCAACTTCTTTCATTCATAAGCCAATATAGTTCAAATCTGTTTCCGGTTTCTAAAGAATTATTATAAGCGAATATAATTCTTGAGTCACAATTTGGTAGCTGTAATTCCATTACAGTCCCCTAAATCCATGAATCTTAGTTACAAGTCATCAATTTAGCTCAATGCTAATATCAGACCAAAATTCTAAAATTCAATGCTAGTCATAATTCCCAAATTTTCTCATTCATAAGCATTGCATTATGCAAATTCTCCAATATGAAGCCTAACAGATCATGAACAAGAGTCATTACTGCAAAAAATTTCAAATACTACGAGGTTGTTCATACTCCAAACCTATGTAATCCTAGTAGCCGCTTTTAGCTACCTGCACGCAAGAATAATACAGAACATAACGTAGAATGACTATTTTTTTCAGAATTTTCTCAGAGAGTAGTGGTCTACATTTAGGAGATTCGGATTTTAAAATTGAAACAAATGACTTCTACTGCAGCTGTTAAACCATACCAATTTTTCCATGTAGGATTTCCAGTAAATCTAATGATTATCAAAGATAAAGTGATCACAAGAAAGCAGTACAAACAACCATATCTGAACAATGTATAGCATCTTTCAAGTCTTACCTTTGATCGATTTCGAAGAAATAATTGGTAAAAGGGCCAACAGAAGAACTGAAGCTAACGGCAGCAATCATCAAGTATATGACCCTCTTCCACTGCATAGACAGAAGATTTACGATATAAGAAGCGACTTGAAGAATAATTCAACAACTTGGAAGAAAATCTACGAGTCGTACCACTCTCCATTGTGGTGTAATGTAAATCGAGAGTAAACATGCTCCACAACAAAGGATTGATGGCAGGCCCCCTGCTTTCCCCATCAAGTGCAAGTGGAATCCATAAGCAGCGGCCGATATGGCCCAGAAGAGAGTAAGATATACCTATAGTTTCAGCAAAAACAAATCAATACTTATATGAAAATGCTCAACACCATTAAACTTCTATGCAAGCTTCACGCTTTCAAGAATTAATTAAGTTCATTAAACTGTTCAAAATTTTAACATTAACTTTGATGTTTTCTTCCATTATCATAATATATTAAAACGTCAAACTTCAAAATCTTCAGAGAATCGTAATTCATCCTTATTTCTTACTGAACTACAAGAAACTGTAGAAAAAACACCGACTATGATTATCAACAATATTCGGAGAACCAAAATTGATCAATTCTTAAAAATTGGGGATTTAATTAGCATCATCTTCTAGTAACAAGATCTCGATTACAATTTCTTAAATCACAACATTTGTTTTAATACAAAGTGTAAACGTACCGTCCTCAAGCTTGTGCAAGCGTGCTCGGTAATTGGTGCAGAATACATCATGTCTTGTCTTGTCCAATTCCTATTGAAGTACAATTTCACAGCATTCTTTAAGAAATCCATTTTTTTTCTTTTCGCTTTGCAGAGAAATTGGAAATGGGGAAGTGATGATTGATGAAGAAGAATGAGGAGCGTCACCTCTGTTTATAGTTAGTTTTGCAGAGAAGAGTTCGTTACCAACGACTACCCCTTGCCGTTATTCTCTTTGGGATATTTACGGTTTCACCTTTTCAGTTATATGGGTATAAGGCAGGGCTACTTTCGTCAATTAAAAAAAATGGAATTGTTGGCGGGATTAGAAATATACTCAATTTTCATTTTTATTGTCGATCACACTTTTCTTATTTTTATATATAATTCTTATTCAATTACTCACTTCGTTGACTTTTACTTGTTACTTATTTCTAACATAGATTTTCATTTTTACTTTGTCACTTTTGAATGAGATGTTTGTTAGCAATGACTACCCTCCCTGCTAGTAGTTAATTAGTACTCTTTTGAACTAAAATCATGAAACTATTTTGTAAACTAAAAAGTCACTCTTCTTTACTTAAGTATCATGAGAATCATTAAGAATCTGTTTGGATTAATTGATTTAGAAAAAGTTGACAAGGATCGCATGATGAAAAATCACAGGTAGGTATTGATATTGATTTATAAGTAACCAATTGCGTGCTTAAGATTAAACTGTTGAATGTTGTAATAATTTGTACGTTCTGTCAAAACGAGTAGAAGTGTTATTTTACAAAAATGAAATGAGGTAATCAAAATAGAGAGATAATTAAAACATTTCAATCTGCTCATTTTCGAGTTAAGTAGGTAATTGATAAGAGCTTATGCCTTTTGGTGTTTTGATGATCTCCTCACAAGTGCAGGGACCTGGTCCTCTGCAGAGTATGCTCGTCCAGTGTCAAAGTGCGGTACAGCTGTAAAAGCTATCTGCGTCAGAAAGCTATCTGCAGAGTACTTTACCAATCAGAAGCAAGGAGGTTGCTTGTACGTTTGGTAATAACTTTTTATGGTATATACTAAACAAAATACAACAATATTACCATTCATTCAAAGAGAGAAATATTTTCAAGCTTCAAGAACAGCAAGGGATCTGATTGATTACTTCAAGAGCTTCAAGAACAACAAGGGATCTGATCGATGACTTCAAGAGTTTCTTGTACCAGCTGTTACTTTGTTTGCTTGTAAAAGTGCTTACATTGTTGGATTCGTTTTGTGAAAGAAACGTTTCAAATTTGTGTGAATCATTGTAAGAACTAGGTTAAGGGTAACTTAGGGTCTTACTCTAAAGTCTATATTAATCGGTTAGGATTAGTATAGTGGGCGGTGTGGTATCCGCTCTGGCTCATCTAAGTAATAAGAGGTATTGCTTAGAGTTGGGATTAGTAGGCTAATCTCGGTTTGTAAACTTGCGTTTACTTTTGCTTGGAAAAGATTAGTGAAAGAAGTTTGAAAAGTCCTGGCAGGTCAGGTCGTGGTTTTACTCCCTTGAGCAAGGATGTTTCCACGTAAAGTTATTGTGCAATCTTTACTTTCAGCACTTTGTTTATTTTCTGTTATTGTGACTGTGCTGAGGACTTGGTCCCATCTAGACCAGTGGACGCATACATTCCATCAGTAATGGACTGATCATGTCTTGAAAAAAGAAAGAACAAGTATGCAGTAGTATATTCTATTCAAAGCACTTGGCTTCAGACTATGAGTTTACAGTAAAATGTAGTCATCACATAGACATATTTGTTCATCATTTACAGTAAAATGTAGCCATCACATAGACATATTTGTTCATCATTTACAGTAAAATGTAGCCATCACATAGACATATTTGTTCATCATTTACAGTAAAATGTAGTCATCACATAGTATATTCTATTCAAAGTTTTCTTCATCACAGAGTATATAGTTCCAAGTGTATCAGCATTAATTCTGTCTGTGTTGCTCAATGTTTGCACCCAGGCATAGTCTTACAGCATGGACCACAATAGCTGGTAAACAGAAGAAGATAGTGAATGCGCAGTTGGCAAAGTTAATTTCTCCAAAGCGAGCATCGTACAGTATCTCTTGGCTATATAGCACAAGGTACCCCATAAAGAGTGCCAGCAGAACGTGTGCCTGTCATAAGCATTATTCAAGTCAGTCATATTATTCATAAGATTAGAGTCAAGTAGTTCAAAATCATTGTAATTAGTCATATTGTATGCATACATATTAAGTTTGAGGCAAAATTACTGATTTATGAACACGGGAACAACTGTGTTATAGGATGCGTGTGGACACATTGTATGCACACAACTTCTCACCTTTAACGTCCACTGAGAAACGTCAAACCACAGTAGTATTAGAATACCAGTGTTAATCAAGCTAGTGATGTAGATATGGCTCCTTTCCCTATGTACTTTTGCTGCAAACGAGAAACATCCAAAGACAATTGCTGCACCTTGCAAAAATCTAATGACAGCGCTGGAGAGAGAGATTTCTGAAGTTAGATATTGTTCAAATATAGAACAACAAGGTGCTTATAAAGTACTCATCACAGTTTGGTGTCTGTATTTCTCAACTCTTCTCATTCATAAGCCAATATAGTTCAAAACTGTTTCTAAAGAATATAATTCTGAGTCACAATTTGGTAGCTGTAATTCCATTCAGTCCCCTAAATCCATAAATCTCAGTTACAAGTCTCAATGCTAATATCAAACCAACATTCTAAAACTCAATGCTAGTCATAATTCTCAAATTTGGTACATATAATGATTATCTTTCGAGTCTTCTTACCTTTGATCGATTTCGAAGAAATACTTGGTAAAAAGGCCAACAGAAGCACCGAAGCAAATGGCAACATCCATCAAGTATAAGAGCCTCGCCAACTGCATAGACAGAAGATTTACAATATAAGAAGCGACTTGCAGAATAATTCAACAACTTGGAAGAAAATTTACGAGTCATTGATCACGTACCACTCTCTGTTGTGGTGTACGGTAAAGCCAGAGTAAACTTGTTCCACATTTCATGATTGATAACATCCCCCCTGTTTCCCAGATCAAGTGCAAGTAGGATCCAAAAGCAGTGGCCAATATGGCCAAGAAGAGAGTAAGATATACCTATAGTTTCAGCAAACACTAATCAATACTTATATGAAAATGCTTAAACAACCATTCAACTTCTATGCAAACTTCACACTTTCAACAATTAAGTTCATTAAACTGTTCAAAATTTTAACAATAACTTTGATGTTTTCTTCCATTATCATAATATATACTACTAATAAACAACTTTCAAGACCTAGTAGGGAAAATTCGATTCGAAATGCTAATAAAAAGTTGCATGTTACTCCAAATCTCCAATCGTTTTTTACTATTAAAACGTCAAACTTCAAAATCTTCTGAGAATCGTAATTCATCCTTATTTCTTACTGATCTACAAGAAACTGTAGAAAAAACACCGACTATGATTATCAACAATATTCGGAGAACCAAAATTCATTAATTCTTAAGAATTGGGGATTTAATTAGCTTCATCTTCTAGTAACAAGACTACAATAAAGAAAAAATCTCGATCTACAATTTCTTAAATTACAAAGTGTAAACGTACCGTCTTCAAGCTTGTGTAAGCGTGCTCGGTAATTGGTGCAGAATTCATCATGTCTTGTCTTGTCCAATTCCTATTGAAGTACAATTTCACAGCATTCACTAAGAAATTCATTTTTTTTTCTTTTCGTTTTGCAGAGAAATTGGAAATGGGGAAGTGATGATTGATGAAGAAGAATGAGGAGCGTCACCTCTGTTTATAGTTAGTTTTGCAGAGTAGAGTTCGTTACCAACGGACTACCCCATGCCGTTATTCTTTTTGGGCTATTTACGGTTTTACCTTTCAGTTATATGGGAATAAGGCAGGGCTACTTTCGTCAATTAAAAAAAATGGAATTGTTGGCGGGATTAGAAATATACTCAATTTTCATTTTTATTGTCGAGCACACTTTTTTTTTTATATATATATGATTCTTATTAAATTTACTCAGTTCATTTTTCCTTGTTATTATTTCTAAAATAGATTTTTATTTTTACTTGTTACTTTTGAGATATCAAGAAAAAATAATTATTTTTTTTCCATATTTTACCCTTAATATTAAATATTATTCTCCATTTCATTTTTCAAGACCCAATACTAAACATTAATTAGTAGAGATAGTATGATAAAATATTTATATCAATAATTATTTTCTTAATGTGTGTCAAGTCAAATATTGACAAGTAAAAGTGAACGAAGGGAGTACCTCTTTTTGTTATCCCTCCAAATCCGATCCAAACTATAAAAAAAACTCAATTCCTCCTCTAATGATAATAAAATGGGTTTGGATCGGGTGTTGTGCCGTAATTTTCCTATGTGTAGAAAAATCACTTTTTGAAATGTTCTAAGTATAAAACAATTTAAGAAAAATACTTAGAAAAGAGTCGCCACTTAATTTTTTAAAGAAATTAAGAAAACTTATAATTTTCAAAGATTTAAACAGAAAAAATCATTTGAAAAATACCAAAGAGGGTTCGGGGTTCAATTTACACTTCGGGAAGGGTTTAAGCATTCGAAGTGTCCGCTAACATGCGGTTGACCTGCGACTTGACTAAAACAATTTTTTGATTAATTCTTTGGGAAATGATGAAAAATAACTTACAATATTTTACTAACTTTGAGAAAATAACTAAATAAATAACACCTTTTTTATTTTATTTTTTTGTTAGAGAAAGGAACCCAAAAATAAAATATTTGAATTAAATTGCAAGTGATTAGAATATTAACTTAGACTAATTAGAATTCATTTTTTTTTTTAAAAATAATAATAATTTAAATCAATTTATTAAATTAATTGAAGAGCAAAAGTTTTAATTAACCTTTTTGAGAAAATGACTAAGTAAGTATTATATTATATATATATATATATTTTTTTTTTTTTATTTTTTTTTTTCAATTAATTGAAAAGAGTTTTGACTAACATTTTTTATTTGAGAAAAATACTTTAACTTAACAACTTTAAAAATATAAGAGGTGATCAAGTGAAGCGGCCTTAAAACATATTTTTTAAGCTCAAAGATAAAATTTGATCGATATTTGATTAATAAGTGAGCACAACAAGTGAAATGAATTAAAATAAACCAACACAAAGAAATGACTCGTCTTTTGGGGAATCTAATTAAGTTATTTAACCATTCTAAAGTTAGAGTTAATAAACAACAAACAATAAATAATTATAATAATTTAAGAATAACGGAGAGAAAGTTGAATTTGGGCCTTTCTTGGGCCAAATTCGTTGCTACTTTTTGGGGTTTAACCAAAACCCGTTTTTGGTATACAACTGATGTATATCAGTGTATATCGGCATGTATATCAGCTTTTTTCATGTATCTCTTGTTTCCGAACACCTGTATTTCGCATTAGCCCTGTATTTTTGCATTTTTGAGCTGTATATCGATGTATAACGCTGTATACAACATGTATACAGCCCATTTTCGGCTTTTCGGGACCTGTAATTTCAATCTCCAACCCTATTCACTGCCTCCAACCTGTTTCGCTACTTTGGCTGACTCGATATAGAGGAAATATTGAGTTTGGGCACAACTCAAGATGCAAGGATAGGAGATGGGAGTTCATGGCGAACTCGGATGGATTTCATGTAAAAGAGCAAGGAAATGAAGATTAGTATTTAAAATGATAACATAACAATGTACTAAAATGAAACTACACAACTTATGTTAAAATGAATTATTGCAATGATTTTTAATAAAACAAAAATGGGGACAATGCCTATGATGAGCTAGGTGGGGAAGGATAACAAGGACTTACTAAGCTCAATCGAGTCCAAAACATACAAGTACATTTAAACTAGTCCAAGCAGCTACTTTAACAAACAAGTAGCATTGACTAAAATTCCCTTTACATGAACAAAACTGGGCAATTAAAAACAATATGGCAAACGAAAAATTGATGTATCACTTAACTACATTAATTAGGCATTAAAAAATGCATTCAACTTCCTTAAAGAAAAAAGTGTGTTGAGACGGTGAAACCCAACTACTATACTCTTAACAATTCTAAAATGACAAACTATAAATTTTAGCTAATTAATAAGTCATACAAGGGATTTGGCTGAAAAATAAATGTTAAGGGAGAAGATGGAATCTAATAAAGAAAATAACAAACAACTTATGGAATTTAAAACCCAAATCAGAACATCTTTACACAACCCACAAATCTGAACTTAAACAGCCTCCTTTTACTCGAAATAAAGGTATTAAAGTTAATGTCATAGCTAACTTTAAACAGATATTATTGCGCTAAGGCATCCAAACTAATTACTAGTATGGAGGGGTCAATTTATAAGACGAGGGGTGAAACAAGATCTAATCTCTTCTATTACAGTAACTTCCAATGCAAATTAGTAGTAGCAAACAACTTATCAAAATCTTCAACATGTTCATGAAAATAGCATTTCGAACCAGTCGCATTATCAATTCAAACAACTTTAGCACATAGGACTCGATGCATATTCGGAAGTAAGTGGATAACAAGAATATGAGCTAAGTTAACAATATTTCCAACCAAACAATGGAAGCTATAACTAAGGGACTTGACAGGGAAGTTAGGCGAAAGATGATCATGATATCAAACAACATTCAAATAGCATTCATGCTTATCAAACAGGCCTATGTTGGCTAAATCGAAGGAAGCATAAAAAAGATTATGCTAAAAAAAAAAAACACTGTTAACTTGGACAAACATGAAAACAGATTCACCCAATACTATAACGTATCTCAGATTATGAAGAAGCATATCAACATAAAAGGAGTACTTAAAAGAAGAACAACTACAATATTGAATAAAATTTTCAAATTTTTGGCTAGTGACCAACACTTTAAAAGACAAGAGCTACACTTAAAAGAAAGATAACAATTAGATTTTTTTGCAACCCCCATTTCGAAAACAGAATGTAAACGGCAAGACACATATTTAGGAAAAGACCAACTACAAACATACGAACCAAATTACAATAAGACTAAGATGAATTACAAACATGATATCACAAGCTAAAAACATAAAGGGATATGGATAGTGTTAGGGTCGAGCGGGAACGAAAGTAGATACTACGAGATTAGGTAAACATGATAAGAAACTATTACGGTAATTCAAAACGACAAAGCGAATAACCAAAGGACACTGAGGAAGCAAAATTGTACAGTGAATATGCTCTTAAACTGAGACCACATGAACAACAGCAGGTTTCAAACAAATTAAATGGAGATAGCTAGCCTCATTAGTAATCACTCCTGCTCACTGTCCAGGAATCAGGGGAAAGCTACGCTAAAGAGGAATAAAACATTAAGGCAAGGAACTAACTACACTTAATAATAGAACTCATGTATAAAAAAAAATGAACACACAACGTTGTATTGAATCAGAATGTAAGAGGGGGCAAAATTACCTTTCTTGGAGCAGCGAGCTAGGATGACGAGCTTGAGAGGGGAGCGATTCTTCCACCACAAAAAGCCAAATATGAATAGCAAACCAAGAAAATTTGGACAGAATTAGAGCGACTATCTTTTCGGAATTTAGAATCAAAGAACTAAATGCGAAATTCTAAAGTGTAAAGTGATTATTTGCTCAAAACTCAAACTCAGACTGTCTCTCTATGCTCGCTCCCTCTTTTTTTTAACGATGGGTAGGGGTTGGTTTATATAGAGGAAATAGGGGGTCGATTTAGGAGGTAAAACGAGTGGGAAATTGAATTTGAAATCCGAATTCCTTTTTTCCAAATCCATCAGTGAAGAGATTTGGAAATCCCTGAAAAGGGGGAAAAGGGGACGAAGGTGATGGGTTTGCAGGGTATGGGTTCTTCCAAGGTAGGAGACGCAATTTCCGGGTTGAGCGTGAAGAAGACGAAGGCGAGTATGGGCAGTGGGGTCGTCTGGTTCGGGGGTCTGCTGATGGGATTTGGTTTCTGGGTTTTTGCAATCAAAAAAAAAAAGAGGAGAAGAAGACGTACAGTGCAAGGGGTGGGGTCATTTGGTGTTGATGTTGTATTGTTTTGTTGTTGTGTGAAAGAATGGGATGGGTTATATATTGGAAAGGGTTTTGGGCTTCTTTTAATGAGCTACTGAATGTTAAATTGTATGGGCCAAAGTAACGGACCAAAAATTGGTCTAAAAATAGTCCAAAAGTGGATATTTGAACTTGAAAACTTAACCAAATGGATGCAAATTTGGCCAAGTGACATAGTTGATTTGAATTAGTTGGTCTATTAGATTAAAAGTTAAATAAGACAAATTAATATAAATTAATTAATAAGCTTCTTAATCTCAACGAAATAAAATAATTAATTTAATTACAAACTAATTAACTCAAAATTATAACTATAACTTAAAGTAAATTAATAAAATATTTTTAAAAAAAATGTAAAATCTTTTTGTGATGATTTTTCAAATATTTATAAAATAACGTGATTGCAAAAATATACGTATTTATTATTAAAAAGTGATAAAATTACTCTAAAAATTAACTT
>JAJONZ010012007.1:0-26092 GCA_029582445.1 Solanum paucissectum
GCGAATATGGGTTAAGATTGTTGTTGGGTCTTGCTTGCTGATAGATTAGATGTAGTTTAATGGTGATTTCCTCTAGTAGTTGTGGATCAATTTAACAATTTAACAAATTTAGGTATAAATTTCTATCATCTCCAAGGGTTTGGACTTGGGTCTCTTGGATCCTTCATTCTTGGCCTGTAACAAGACTTAAATCTTCATACCCACTTGAATGCAAGCTCATTTAGGTATAAATTTCTATCTCTTGATGTGTGGCTAAAAAACCTAATTCTTGGGGTGTGACTTAGCGAATATGGGTTAAGATTGTTGTTGGGTCTTGCTTGCTGATAGATTAGATGTAGTTTAATGGTGATTTCCTCTAGTAGTTGTGGATCAATTTAACAATTTAACAAATTTAGGTATAAATTTCTATCATCTCCAAGGGTTTGGACTTGGGTCTCTTGGATCCTTCATTCTTGGCCTGTAACAAGACTTAAATCTTCATACCCACTTGAATGCAAGCTCATTTAGGTATAAATTTCTATCTCTTGATGTGTGGCTAAAAAACCTAATTCTTGGGGTGTGACTTAGCGAATATGGGTTAAGATTGTTGTTGGGTCTTGCTTGCTGATAGATTAGATGTAGTTTAATGGTGATTTCCTCTAGTAGTTGTGGATCAATTTAACAAATTTGTAGTTGCAAATACAAGTTTAGTTATGTGTTTTCGGCTTGCTTGAGAGAGAGGTCGTGAAACCAAGACTACTAGATTGATGGCCTAAGCAGTGGGTCTACATGAGGTTCAGCTCGAGAGAGTGAACCCTAGTCCCATATCCTAACACTCAGCTCGAGAGAGTGAGTGGGGTAAGGCGTAGGCTGGTGTTCATGCGGCAAGTGGGTGTCCAAGAGGAACCCATTTGAAATGGGGTAAGTTGCTGGAGAGATAATTTATTTCCACGTATAGCTTAGCGTAGTCACTATTACTCTATAAATTCTCCATTGAAAGCATGTACCGAACAATTTAGATTACCCCGTATTCCGGTCACATCCCAAGAATCCCCTTTCACTCATAGATTTATTTGTTATTTCTACTGTTTTTGCTATACTTGTGACAAAACCCCCAAATCGATATTTGACACTTTTGTGTCCCCCTTTAATTTACAATGTTTTTAATCGTTAATGTCTTCAGCTACGACTAGTTAGAACTTAATTTATTCCCACGTATAGCTTAGCGTAGTCACTATTACTCTATAAATTCTCTATTGAAAGCATGTACCCAACAAATTTAGATTAACCCGTATTCCGATCACATCCCAAGAATCCCCACTCACTCATAGATTTCTTTGTTATTTCTACTATTTTTGCTATACTTGTGACAAAACCCTCAAATCGATATTTGACACTTTTGTGTCCCCCTTTAATTTACAATATTTTTAATAGTTAATGTCTTCAGCTACGACAAGTTCGAACTTAATTTTATTTTTCTATTAATTCTCGAAACCACTCCCTTGGGACTCGACCCCAACCATTGGTTGGGTTATTATACTATTGCACGATCGTAGACACTTGCATTGGAAGTCGTGTCGTTGATTACGCAAAAAATTAAAATGGTGCCGCTGCCGGGGAGTGGTGTTATTTGAGAATTTTTAGATTAGTAGAATTTATTTTCTTCTTAGTGTAGTCTACTTACCTAATTTTTAGTTTTGTTTGTTTGCGGTGTGAATATTTCAGAAAGCATGAGTGTTAATGAGAACAACGGTAGCCAGGTAGGCCACCAAGACGACATCGGAAATCTCAATGATGTCCAAGAGCCCAACATTAATGGCCCCCATTGTTGACACCCAATTTTGGCTTAACATTTTCAAAATTCGTAACTTTAAAGTTTTATTTATTTATTAGTTCAAAATACATTTTTTTATAATTTGAAATAAGTTTATCGATAACTATCCTTATTTATCAAATTTAGAATTTTTTATCGGTTAATTTTAATTACATTATTTTTTATCACAGCTAGTTGAATACGTTCAAATATTTATTTATTTTTATTAAATCATTAGTTTTGTTAAATTACATTTTTTCCATGTCAATAATTACGTTCATTACATTTTTTAATATTCAACTTATTTATTACATTTGTTAATATTAATTTAGATATTTTGCACAGTCTAGAAATTCATTCAAATATAAATAAGATTTCATACACAAATATTTTATTTAACTAGTGATTTCAGCTCATAGTTTTAAGATAGTGGTTATAGGTAGTTTTTTATTTTCTATATAAACAATAGCTTATTCATTAAGTCAAGGTGGTGGAAATATTTTTCAAGATTGGATAGGGTAAAAACCCTAAGAATTCTTTGCTCTCATATTCTCTAACCGCCGCCAGCCTTAAACGATTTTTTTTATTGGAACAAGGCAGCAACCAGCTTGCCCTTCTTCTCCCCCCTTCTTGTCCCTTTGCCCTCGTTTTTCAGCAACCAAACAACGACCAACTACAACCATCCAAAACCCCATCCCCATTTTCCCCTTGTTCGCTGCAACTAGCAGCTCCGGTGAGGAGTTTCAAGGCACCAATGAGCCAGAGCAAAAATAAAAGCCTTCCAGTCCTTTTCCCTTCCCCTATTCCATTTTTTATTTTTTGTTGTTTTTGCAGGTATTCAGCGAGGTCCCGAGCTCCGGCGAAACCACAACCCACGACGAACCCGTCACCAAAAAAGGGCACAATCAGAGAAGCCAACGAGCATTAGCTCCGGCAAAATTCCAACGAGCTTGAATCTCAGGCGAGACTTCAACTACCAGTCACCAACAAGCTTAACTGATAGGTATTTTCTGTCAAAATTTTATCATCTACTGTGTGTTGTTTGTTTGATTATGCTTGTTCTGCATTTAGATTGATCTTTATGATTATTTTGTTTAATCTTTTTGGATGTTGTATTTGTGTTTTCCCCAATTCTTAGATCTGTTTTTGTATTGCATTATTTTATTTGTTTTTGGGTTGTCTTTCATGATTTTATTATTATTGTTATCACTATTTATTGTTGTTATTATGGGCTGTTTCTGTTTTATATTATTATTATTGGTATGTTCGTTTACAGATTATACGTTATTTAGTCACATTTAGAATGAGCGTATTTTAGTTTAATTATATTTTGTTATTTAGTTATAATGGTTGTTGCATTCATTTTGTGGGTTACTTTATATTAATTTGGCACTAGTTATGATGATTTCTTTTTCTTTAGTTATTTTTCATGTTGAATTTTATTGTATTTGTTTTATTTTGTAGATGTTAAAAGTTTTTTTTCCAGTAAGGTACTCTGCTTCATGAGCACATGTGTTTTATTTATTATTATTATTATTGCTAGTTTGTTGATATTTGACTTTCTTTATTGTTGATGTTGCCCACTTCCTTCGTAGAATTTACTTTTTATTATTTTGTTCTAATTTAATCAATATTACATTCCATGTTAAGTGGCCGATAAAAAAATCTCTCTATCGATTTTCGAGGCCTCTTCATTTTAAAATATGGAAATTTAGTTTATTTTTATATTCGTTACAAGTTAAAATTTGTCGATGAAGAAAATATCGTTGATTTCTAAGGTCTTCCATGTTAATAAGGCGGGTTTTTATTTTTAAGTTATTAATTGAGTTATTCATTTTTATTCATATTTATTTAGTACTAACACTTTTACTAAGTGTCTTTATAGGTACACGAAGCTATTTCTTATCAAAGTTATTCGAATGGAGTTCAAATTATTATTTTTATTATTGTGTATAGTATTGGCGTTAGGTAAACTTAGTCTGTTTCTTATTATTCTTTGTGTGTACTGCATATTCATTATACTTGTATATTTATTTTTATCTCCTACTCAATTTTAAAAAATGAAATCAGTCGAGACCTACAATTGTGGATTTCGAAGGATGCCTAACATCTTTCCTTTGGAATAATTTGCCCTTTACCTAGAATCTATTGGTTTCGTAGACATTTTTAATTGGTTTCCTAGTTTTTCCTAAAATTAGGTGGCGACTCCTTTTAAAACTCTTTTATTCTTGAAATTCTTTTAAAATTGATTAATTGATTATGTTTCGAATCACCGACGTTTCTCCTTATTTGAATAAAGTAGGGATGTAAATAGAATGGTAACTCCACTGGGGATATGGAGGTTCTAACCATTATGAGTTCATATTTTCAAATTGAGGAGCATTTTCTTTTATTTGTATATTACACTTGTTGTTTATTCATTTAACTGTATGTATATTTTTATTGCATTTCATGACATAATTTTCGTCAAATGGCAAATAGAATGCATTAGGACAAAGACGGTTACGTGGTTTTTCACGGTTGTTCTTCAGAAAAGCACCTTTAAAATTTTTTGAAGTGATAAATGAATAGTTGGCTTGTGGTCATCCAACGTCATTTATTATACTTCATCTCGTAGTTTGTCCAACTCGGGTAACCAGGTCTTGTCTAAACCACTCTTAGTCAGCTAGTGTAGAACGACGCCAAAACCTTGAATTTAGCGCATTTGCTTGAGACGAGTCAACACTCAAGGCACATTTGTATAAGACATGCATTCATTGTTTGTATGTTATGTGATATACCTGTTTTACGTGAATATGTTGTATGATAGTCTATTATTTCAAAGTGTTTTTAAGAGCTTCATTGACATAAATATCAAGTCATTGTCAAGTCACTTTTACCTTTCGAGTTATTTTTTGAAAGCTTGAAGGTTATTGCTCATTCGAAACGACAAGAGACAAGGAAACTCGCGAAAAATGAGTCTTTGGATTTCACAAGACTAATAACCCGTTGAAAAGACAAATCAAGGGAGTCTTTAACTATGAGGTCGCACTCATCTATTTTTTGTTATGTATTTTGCATGTTGACCTTTCTTTCACACATTTCTCATATTTTTGCACGAAAATCATCACCGACAACAGTCGGGGATGGTGATAATAATGTATAGTTCTTGTGAATAATTAGAAGTATACACAGTTTGAAGAGACATCCAAAAAAGAATACAACAAGTGGTTACTGTAGAAATTCAGAGGCCACATTCAACAGACAATACAAAGATCAATAGTTAAGAGGATGCAAAACATATTAGTGCAAACAGTCAGAATACACTCTCTGACTAAAGATGTCAGCGGCACTATACTTACAAGTCATCACTCTTAGTTTGTCTAATTTTATATCATATCTGAATGAACTATGCGAACCTAATTCTCATATCGGTGAGATATGTAGGCAACCCTTCTTGGGTTCGGTATTCATTAATTCAATTTTTAAAAATAAAATAAAATAGTTTGTGCATATTTTTAGAGACATATCTTCATGAACTACGTGAACCTGATTCTCATTTCAATGACATACGTAGGCAACCCTTCTTGGGTTCGGTATTCATTCTTTAAAATTCAAAAAAAAAGTCAAATAGTTTGTGCATATTTTCAAGGACATATCTGCACGAACTACGCGTACCTGATTCTCATATCAATGAGATATGTAGGCAACCCTTCTTGGGTTCAGTATTATTTTTTCCAAAAAAAAATAAAAAAAAATAGTGCATATTTCATACTATATTTGCATGAACTACGCACACCTGGTTCTCATCTAGATGGAATACGTAGGCAGCCCTTCTTGGGTTCAGTATACATTCTTCAAAAGAAAAATGTTGTGTACATAATGTAAGAGTCGTGTCTCCAGCTCAGTTGAGACCAATGCAGTTACGAGCATGTAAATATATTTGATATGATGAAGAGGACTAACTTTGTGGTAAACCACAGATTCTTGTGGAACCTTTTATTTGTACTTTTGTGATGCTTGAAAATTCTCTTGCAGGTATTCAAGATAAAAATTAAACCAACCTCATATTTTCATGTCCATGATGTGGAGATCTTTTATATCAAAATTCAATGACATTGCACTGTTGATCTAGAACTTGGCCTGAATATTTTCGAGTCGAAATCTTGAGTAATGTTTGATTTGGAAAATGATTGTAGAAGTTTTTTGAACCCGATTGTGCCTTTCAAAGCCTACCAAATGATATTAATCCCTAGTTTTTCCCACTTTGAGCCTGAAATATTTTCTTTTGACAACCACATCTTAGCCATTATCCTTTTGAGTGCTTACATGCATTATCCCTCTCTTGGCCCTACCTTTTTTAGTGCACCAAGAGTGTGCAAATTATAAGAGAAGATCCATGTTTGAAGTTGCCAAAGACAAAAGTTATTAAGTCTCCCAAAGTCAAGGAAGCAAAAACAACTTCTAAAGAAAGAACACAAAAAAAAGGTTGAAAGAAATAAAGAAAGACAAAAACACCCCTACAAGGTCAGTGAAAGAAGAGAAGGAAAATACTCCAACAAAAGAGGAGAAAAATTCAAAAGAAAGGGGTGAAATAAAAGAAAAGCTCCAAGAAATAAGGACTCAAAAGAAGTCGAAACAAAGAGGTGAAAAAAAAAAGAAGAAAGGAAAAGCTCCAAAAAATGAGAATTCAAAAGAAGTCAAAAAAGGGGAGACAATGAAGAGGATCAGACATCAAAGTTGTATCAATCATTAAAAGCACAAATTCACTGTGACGCTCAAGAAGGAATTAAGTCACTCTTATCCCAAATATATATCATACCCATCCCTAAGCCTACATTACAAGCCAATGACAAGTCCTACATGATCTTATTCCAAATGTTCTCACATTAGTGAAGATTTATATAAGGGTCAAGCATATGGTATCACAGTTGCATGCATTGAATATTCTTGTGAGTGTGAGTGTGAGTGCACTTCAAAAAAGTCCTCGAATCAAACGCTTCAAATATGTGTGAAATAGGACTTTCCTTTGTTGTGAGGGCACTTGAAACATGAGAATTGGTACAATTCAAAACCTTTGTTTGAAGTAAGATGAACAAATCTTGTTGATCCTTAAGTATGTTTGAGGTTCCACTTGAAGCTGTAGGAATTACCTTGAATTCAATCTTAGTAAGAAAAAGAGAAAAAAAAAAAGAATGAGAGATTTACATGCAATCCTAATTATTGGTACCAATTGTAATCAAGATTTGACTGTCTCATCACATTCTTTATTCTTAAAAAAAACAAAAAAAAAGGGTGAGCGAGCACCCACTCTTTAATATTTTCCAAATCATTTATTTAGATTCTTTCCATTAAAAAAAATTTGCATTTTCTTTTTGGATTGTCCGTTGTAAAACGTGACATTAGGCTAACAAATTAAGTGTGAGACACATATTTTACTTCATTGGGTTGTCCGTCCCAAAATGGGACATGTCTTTTGTCTCTAGGCTTTGAATATCACAACTCACAAGGAATATCATTTTCCTATTTCATCATGTTCATATTGTACATTTTTTACTGATGATCTTGTCTTAGATTCTTTGCAAAATTCATCATCCATAGGAGTGGAATTACATTTGACCTGATTCCTGGCTCGACAGGATATGTAGGCGCCACGACGGCTCGGTCATATACCAGTGTGATTTTCTTTTCTCCTTGTAATAAAAACTGGGATAAAATTTTTGTCAATAAAGGTGTTATTTCCAACAAGTCTAGATTCGAGATCATTTTGAGATTTGTCAAAAGTTCTAACTGGACAGAATTTTTGAGGAAGACCTAAAAAATTCAAACAAGTACTGATAAAAGTTTGATAGTCAACTTCAAATGATCCATCTTCGCTTGAAGTTCAAAGTCAACTTGAAAATCTCCAGCGTTGTCATGGTGTGCCAGCAACTCCTAGTACAAATCCCCAATAAGACATGAGTCGCAATAAACACAAAATGGTCAAGAGTAAAATATTGGTTGCTCACATGTGTCAAAATGATCAAGCATTTTGTACATATTTTCTTTTAAAGAATCTTTTCTCAAGGTTTCTTGACTAAGTCGCTAGCTAAGGCGACTTTGTGTCTACTAATTTTTCCTTTCCAAGTACAGGAATAGGTGAAAGCATTGAGGCGATGACACTTTCAAGACAATAATCGAACCATCAATCTCGTTACAGTGGACAATCATCAAGCCATCCACCTCGTTATAGTTGGAAAATTGAGACATCCACCTCGTTAGAGTTGGACAATCATCGAGTCATCCACCTCGTTACAGTGGACAATTATTGAGCCATCCACCTCTTTACAGTGGGAAATCATTTAGTCATTCATCATTGCATTTTTCATTTTCCCAAGAGGGTCATTGCATTTTTCATTTTTTCCAAGAGGGACATTGCATTTTTCATTTCCCAAGAGGGTCATATCATTTTCATTCACTGAGAAAGCCATTGCATTTAAGTCGCATCTATTCGGAGGTGAAGGATGCACACCTTATCTTTTATACGTTCAAGTCGGAGGAAACTTGCATTGAAAGATATTTGCATTTAAGTCGCATCTATTCGGAAGTGAAGGATGTGCACATTATCTATTCTACGTTCAAGTCGGAGAAAACTTGTGTTGAAAGATATTTGCATTTAAGTCACATCTATTCGGAGGTGAAGGATGTACACCATATCTATTAAACATTCAAGTCGGAGGGGACTTGCGTTGAAAGAATTTTTATTCGTCCTACCAATGGACATAGATTCAAAATACTACCGATGGATCATTTTTTTTTCATTCGTCCTACCGATGGACATACATTTAAAATTCTACCGATGGATCATCATCTTCATTCGTCCTACCGATGGACATGCATTTTTATCCTACTATTAGATCATCTTCATTTGTCGTATTGTAAGATATGCTACCTTTTTCCCTGTAATTTTGTCTCTACTAATGAGTTTCATCTTTGTTTTATCGAGTACATCTAAGAGGATGCATTCTCAGTTGAGCCACAAGTGTGGACTACTTCAACAAGGACACAACACTGCGTGGAACCTTTTGGAGGCAAGTCCGGGATCGACTTCCACCACATCCCAACCACACTTTTATATAAAGGTCATGTGTTCGGTCAAAGTCGGCTTTGTCAATTTTCGTTGTCCACGATTTCTTTCATCAATCATATCCAACGAAAGGGACAGCTGTTGACACCCAATTTTGGCCTAACATTTTCAAAATTCGTAACTTTAAAGTTTTATTTATTTAATAGTTCAAAACACATTTTTTTTATAATTTGAAATAAGTTTATCGATAACTATCCTTATTTGTCAAATTTAGAATTTTTTATTGGTTAATTTTAATTACATTATTTTTATCACAGCTAGTTGAATACGTTCAAATATTTGTTCATTTTTTATTAAATCATTAGTTTTGTTAAATTGCATTTTTTACATGTCATTAGTTACGTTCATTACATTTTTAATATTCAACTTATTTGTTACATTTGTTAATATTAATTTAGATATTTTGCACAGTCTAGAAATTCATTCAAATATAAATAAGATTTCATACACAAATATTTTATTTAATTAGTGGTTTCAGCTCATAGTTTTAAGATAATGATATCGTACTATAGATAGTTTTCAATTTTCTATATAAACAATAGCTTATTCATTAAGTCAAGGTGGTGAAAATATTTTTCAAGATTGGATAGGGTAAAAACCCTAAGAATTCTTTGCTCTCATATTCTCTAACCGCCGCCATCCCCAAATGATTTTTTTATCGGAACAAGGCAGCAACCAGCTTGCCCTTCTTCTTCCCCCTTCTTGTCCCTTTGCCCTCGTTTTCCAGCAACCAAACAACGACCAACTACAACCATCCAAACACTGCCTCACATTACCAGACCCCATCCCCATTTTCCCTTTTTTCGCTGCAACTAGCAGCTACGGTGAGGAGTTTCAGGGCTCCGATGAGTCGGAGAAAAAATAAAAGCCTGCCAGTCCTCCCTCCCCCTCTTCCATTTTCGATTTTTTGTTGTTTTCGCAGGTATTCAGCGAGGTCCCGAGCTTAGGCGAAACCACAACCCACAACGAACCCGTCACCAAAAAAGGGCACAATCAGAGAACTCAACGAGCATTAGCTCCGGCGAAATTCCAACGAGCTTGAAGCTCAGGCTAGACTTCAACAACCAGTCACCAAAAAGCTTCACCGATAGGTATTTTCTGTCAAAATTTTATCATCTACTGTGTGTTGTTTGTTTGGTTATGCTTGTTCTGCATTTAGATTGATCTTTATGATTATTTTATTTAATCTTTTTGGATGTTGTATTTGTGTTTTCCCAATTCTTAGATCTGTTTTTGTATTGCATTATTTTATTTGTTTTCGGGTTGTCTTTCATGATTTTATTATTATTGTTATCACTATTTATTGTTGTTATTATGGGTTGTTTCTGTTTTATATTATTATTATTATTATTATTATTGTTATGTTCGTTTACAGATTATACGTTATTTAGTCACATTTAGAATGAGCGTATTTTAGTTTAATTATATTTTGTTATTTAGTTATAATGGTTGTTGCATTCATTTTGTGGGTTACTTTACATTAATTTGGCACTAGTTATGATGATTTCTCTTTCTTTAGTTATTTTTCATGTTAAATTTTATTGTATTTGTTTTATTTTGTAGATGTTAGAAGTGTTTTTTCAGTAAGGTACTCTGCTTCATGAGCACATGTGTTTTTTTATTATTATTATTGCTAGTTTGTTGATATTTGACTTTATTTATTGTTGATGTTGCCCACTTCCTTCGTAGAGTTTACTTTTTATTATTTTGTTCTAATTTAATCAATATTACATACCATGTTAAGTGGCCAATTAAAAAAATTTCTCCATCGGTTTTCGAGGCCTCCTCATTTTAAAAGATGAAAATTTAGTTTATTTTTATATTCGTTACAAGTTAAAATTTGCCGATGATGGAATTACCGTCGATTTCCAAGGCCTCCCATCTTAATAAGACGGATTTTTATTTTTAAGTTATTATTTGAGTTATTCATTTTTATTCATATTTATTTAGTACTAACACTTTTACTAAGTGTCTTTACAGGTACACGGAGTTGTTTCTTATCGATGTTATTCAAATGGAGTTCGAATTATAATTTTTATTATTGTGTATAGTATTGACGTTAGGTAAACTTAGTCCGTTTCTTATTATTGTTTGTGTATACTACTTATTCATTATACTTGTATATTTATTTTTATCTCCTCCTCAATTTGAAAAAAATGAATTCAGTCGGGACCCACATTTGTGGATTTCGAAGGATGCCTAACACCTTTTCTTTGGAATAATTTGAACCCCTTACCTAGAATCTATTGATTTCGTAGACATTTTTAATTGGTTTCCTAGTTTTTCCTAAAATTAGGTGGCGACTCCTTTCAAAATTCCTTTATTCTTTATTCTTTTAAAATTGATTAATTGATTATTTTTTGAGTCACCGACGTTTATCCTTATTTGAATAAAGTAGGGATGTAAACACCCATCTCATGGGAGGTGTTGGAGCCATCCGGTTACCTCCAGCCGAGGGAAATGCAGTGTTCCACATAACGAGTACCATGTTGCAACTCTTGCAACTAAAGGGACTTTTCAGTGGACTGGTTAGTGAGGATCCTCACGAGCATCTTTGAAACTTTGTAGATGTGTGTGGACCATTCTCGTTCAAAAACATCTCTCAAGAGTCGATCCGATTGAGGCTATTTCCTTTCTCGGTGATGTGAGAAGTTTGCAAGTGGCTAGCCGAGCTACCACGTGAATCCATCACTTCTTGGGAGGAGTTGGTAACCTCATTTCAAGTGAAATTTTTCCCTCCCTCAAAGATGATGTCACTACGGGATAGCATCCAGAGCTTTAAACGTCTAGACGAAGAGCCTCTGCATGAAACCTGACTTCGGTTCAAAAAATTGGTGCTTCAATGCCCAACCCATGGTTTGCCTGATAACGTGCTACTTCAATACTTCTACCGGAGCTTAGACTCGGTGAACAAAGGCGTCGCTGACCAACTCTCGTCGGGAGGCTTAATGCAGCAACCATATGTAGTAGCAGCCCAGCTTTTAGATGGTATGACAACCATCAACAGAGCATGGTACACTTGTGAGGACCAAGTTTCCCCTCTCACTTTCAAGCTATCCAAGGAGCAGATGGAAAAAGACAATGAGAGAGATCAGAACATGGCAAAATCATGACACATCTTGATATTTTATCCAAAAATGTCATAGGGGCCGGTGTCCGTGGTGTCAACGCTATAGGGTTCGGGGTGCTAATCCTGAGGAGATGAGTTTGAAACCTTGTATAACGAGAAGGTAAATTTTCTAGCCAATCAGGGCGTTGACTACTGCTCAAATTACCCAAGGCAGGGTGGTAATCAAGGTTGGGATAGAGACGAAGGTTGGAAGGACCAGGATCGTGAATGGAGGGACCAAAATCCTAATTGGAAGGAAGGGTAGAAGGATAGTTATGTACCTCCCCATGAGCGCCAGAAGCCAAATGATTCAGACAGTGGTAGGTTTGAGGATATGCTCTCACGCATCCTCAACAAAGTTGAAGGGTCAGAAAAAATGCTAAAAGGCATGAAAGAAGATGTGTCTACCCTTAGCCAGACCATTACCTCTCATTTAGTTTCAATCAAGCAGTTAGAGACCCAAATGGGTCATATCTCGTCTCACCTAAATCCGAGACAGCCAGGGGATTTGCTGAGTGATACCATGGCTAACCCCAAGAATGAGGTTTAAGGGTGAACTTGTGTCGTGCCACGACATTAACTAATGCGCTGTTTGGGAGGCAACCCAAAACCTATTTATTATTTTCTTTTGCTTTGATAAAATAATGGTGTGTTGATTGTGCAGATGAAAGTGTGGAGAGTGAACGAAAAGTGCAGGTTGGCGAGCAATAGATTCAGTCGGCAAGTCGCCAAAAGGATTGGCAAATCCGATTTTATCCGCCGTTTGACTCAAGACATCGTCAACATTGGAGTCTGTAAAACTCGACGAGCTTTGGAAATTATTGGTGAATCACCGACCATGTCGGCGATCACGATGGAAACCGCCGATTGGACCCCCGTAAACTAGAGGTTCTGTAAATTTTGGCGAAGAAACTAAACAATCGGCGCTCCATCGAGTGAGTAGGCGAGCTTGACTAATGTCGCCGAGTGGGCGAAAACTGGACGGTCTTTGCAAGCCATAGGTTTAAAAGTTTCAACTTCATTCATTTTCCCTCACTTTTCATCTGTCCAAACTCACACCAGGACTCTAGTTTTTATATTTCATACACTTTTGAAGTATTTTGTTTCATTAGTTGTGCACGGATTTGGATTGCATTGCCGCTTAGCTTCTTGGTAGCATTTCAATCAGTACAAAAGGTTAGCTTCTTAATACTCGTAATTATTTTGTCAGCATTATACTCATTTGCACACTCTTTGGCATTGTTAAGATCTGCTGAACCTCCCTGATTGGATAGAATTGGTTAAGTGTCGATTGTTATTCGATAAACTTGCTTAAACAGTGAAATCCTGCTCTCCAATATATCTAGTCGAAGTAATGTGTGATGGGTTGTATTAGTATGTTATGGGTCTTAGTTAAATTTGTGTTGTTTGTGCTTAGATTGTATTTTCAGGGGTTGCGGGGTCAATTTCGAATAGTTGGGTCAAAAGTAGGCACGATAGGTGATTCGGCGAGCTGTGATGAGCTCGCCGAACCACTCCGCGATTCGCCTAAGTACCCCATCTCACCCTTACTATCATGCATTATTTGTTGTGGCTGCTGTAACTTTTGGCGAGAAGCATGGGATCGCCAAGTGCACTCAGCCACTCGCCGAATGACACCTTAATCGCCCTTTGTCTGCACCCCTAACTCCTTCTGCACTATGACCTTTGGCGGATTATCTGTGGCTCGCCGAATGTATTCGACGGCACGCCGAATGGATTATCTAGTCTTTCTGCAGATGAAAGTCTTTGTTTTGGTTGTCAAATATTTTCTAGCATTACCTCCAAGACTGTACAGACATGGCCAGACTAAAAGTTGTAGGAAGGAACATGTCACCCAGACACATAAGAGCACAACAGTTCAAAAGAACTGACAATAACGAGAGCAAGGAAGCAAGTTCCAGTAGGAGGATTCACATTAACCATGTTGTCCTTTCATGGGCTCGAGGATTCGTCAATGCGATAAATGCTTTCAAAGCAGCGCATGATTTGGATAACATGGTTGAGGCAAACATCGCTACAGAAGCTGAAGCAGAAAGAAAAGGAAAAGAGAACCTGAAGCAGACTAACAACACTCCGGGCACTGATTCCCAGTCAGATGGAGAGACTGCATAGACAAGACTTTTCTTTACCTCCCTCTCTATATTCCTTTAATTTACATTCTAGATATTTTGTTCTGTGCATTTGAGGACAAGTTTTTTTATTTGTGGTGGGGTGAGGCTCACCTTTTGTGTGTCATTTGTATTCGTGTTTTGTATATATTTGGGATGTTCTGTTTAAAATTTTGTTTACACTACTTTCTGTAGATGTTTGAGCTCATGGCTCCCTTTTGTTTTAAATTACAAAAATAATTTTGACCCTTTCGGAAAATTTTTGCCACCTCTGGTGTGTTGAATGTGGCTGTTCTTTTGCAAAATTTAAGTCTCAGTTCCGATCAATACTGATGACTTGAATAGTGCTCTCAATCGAACGAACATGAATGCGCGGCTACGAAGAGGCCAAATGAAGTTGCATAGACAATATGTGAACTCTTTGCATCTCATTGTGATTAGCCATTTATCAAATCGAGTCTCTTGTGATGATCGTTGCACACTAGCAAAAGTGTAGAGTCTTATTTGACTTTGGTGTCGATGCCTTGTGTGATGAGCTTACTTTGAACCATGCATGATAGCTCTTAGAATTTGCCCTGTTGGTCCAGTTAACTAAGTGATGCTATCTCTTGATATGATCTTAGGCAACTTCTAAGAATGTGAGCCAATTTGACATATACCTCTTTTTGTGACCTACCTTGTGAGTGTGTGAACCTCTTTTGAACACCTCTTGAGCCTTACCTTTCTTTGGAAGAAACTTGATGTAACCATAACTTTTCTTTATCCACTGCCTATAATCCTCTTGAATTGTGGTTAGTTGAATAGACAACTTAGGCCAAAAGCCTAAGTTGGGGGTGTGGTAAAACGAAAAGGGAAAGTCAAGAAATGCAAGGAAAGTCTCCTGTTACCCATGGTTTAAGAAAAATGGAACCCCTCCATATAAAAAAAAAAGAAAGAAAAAGAAAAATAATGAAAAAGAAAGTTGTGGAATAAAAGTACAAAAAAAGTTGGGGTCCCAAACAATCTATGGAAAGTGAATAATAGGATGACTTATGAGCATTAAAGAGAATGATGAAGGAAAAGGAAAGGAAGTGTTGTGAGCACCACATTTCATGAGGATGAAAGTCACTAAGCCTAAATGACCATACATTTGCACTCAACCCCATTACAAGCCTTAAAAAGACCTTTTTGATCTTGAGTGAGCTGAAACAAGTGTTGATCGGAAAATACGGGCAAAACCTATGGGTGAAAGCATGCATTGTGTTCTTCCTTGTGAGAGTGAGTATTGCATCTGATTCGAAAGCTTTAACTGTGAACCATTGTGTGAATATGGAATAATCCTTTTTGTGAGGGTGTTTGGACACTATAGTTGAGCTTGAACTTGCATTTGAAGCAAGTATTGTGAGCATGAGACTCTTTGATATTGGTGAGTCACAACTTGAATCTTTTAGTGCATATTTGATCTTTGCATAAGCAAATTGAACCTTGTTGTCTGCATTCATGATTGAGTCTTGTGTAGCACTGTTTGAGACACCCATTTTGAACAGCTGAACTTGAATTTGCTTGAGGACAAGCAAAAGTTTAAGTTGGAGGTGTTGATGAGTCCACAAATTGGACTCATTTAGGGCTATATTTTAATAGAAATAGTGTCCTTAAATGCTTATTTTTATCTCAACATCTGATGAAAACCCTTAAGTTTCAGGTATTTGAAGTTTGAAGGAAAGCATGGACACTACTTCGCAAAAAGGAACGAAAAGGCTGAAAAGAACAAGAAAATGAAGGCCTGAGGATCGCCGAAGGGTCTCACTTCGCCTTTTGTTCCAGTGTGCTGAACCCTGAAGAAAAGGATCAAGTCGGCGGAAAAAGGGAACAGTCGGCGCATCGCCGAGGAGTTTTGCGAAGCAGTACTATGTCTCCCAATGTCCAGAGCATGACAATACCGAAGGATGGTGCAAGACGGAGATAAACTACACCAAAGGGTGAATCGCCGAGTTGATCGACGATTCCGACTAATGTCGCCGAATGATCCGCTGCAGTACAAATTCTTGAAAACTATAAATACTCGTTGAAGAGTTATAACTTAGTATCAGATTTTCAATATAGAACAATTAATATAATTTTAGTACTTATTATTTTTGCTCTGAGTTTGAGAGGGTTTTGGAATCTTGAAGAAAAAGAGGGGGTTTCATCTCCAAGGGTTTAGACTTGGGTCTCTTGGATCCTTTAATCTTGGCCTGTAACAAGACTTAAATCTTCATACCCACTTGAATGCAAGCTCATTTAGGTATAAATTTATATCTCTTGATGTGTGGCTAAAAACCCCAATTCTTGGGGTGTGATTTAGCGAATATAGGTTAAGATTGTTCTTGGGTCTTGCTTGCTGATATATTAGATGTAGTTTAATGGTGATTTCCTCTAGTAGTTGTGGATCAATTTAACAAATTTGTAGTTGCAAATACAAGTTTAGTTATGTGTTTTCGGCTTGCTTGAGAGAGAGGTCGTGAAACCAAGACTACTAGATTGATGGCCTAAGGAGTGGGTCGACATGAGGTTCAGCTCGAGAGAGTGAACCCTAGTCTCATATCCTAACACTCAGCTCGAGAGAGTGAGTGGGGTAAGGCATAGGTTGGTCTTCATGCGGCAAGTGGGTATCCGAGAGGAGCCCATTTGAAACGGGGTAAGTTGCTCGAGAGAGAATTTATTCCCACATATAGCTTAGCCTAGTCACTATTACTCTATAAATTCTCTATTGAAAGCATGTACCCTACAATTTAGATTAACCTGTATTCCGGTCACATCCCAAGAATCCCCTCTCACTCATATATTTCTTTGTTATTTCTACTGCTTTTGTTATACTTGTGACAAAACTCCCAAATCGATATTTGACACTTTTGTGTCCCCTTTAATTTATAATATTCTTAATCGTTAATGTCTTCAGCTACGACTAGTTAGAACTTAATTTTATTTTTCTATTAATTCTCGAAACCACTCCCTTGGAACTCGACCCCAACCCTGGGTTGGGTTATTATACTATTGCACAATCGTAGACACTTGCATTGGAAGTTGTGTCGTTGAATACGCAAAATATCATCAGCTTGTACCTTTTCCTCTTGTCCAATATCCTCATCATTCTCAACCTCAACATCCTCACCTATATCTTCATTTTGCGAAGGAGAAGTCTCATCTATGGGAGCATTCTCAACTGGTGCTCCACCCTTAGTAGGTTCTACCTTTCCTCTTCCCCGGCCCCTTGCTCTCCCTCTACCCCTGCCTCGGCCGCGACCTCTCACTGCGGATTCCTCAGCTGGCTCATTGACGGGAGTTGCGGGCCTCACACCATTGAACCTAGTGTTAACCATCTGCAGACAGAAGAGTGAAGGAGATTGAATACAAATTTGGATCGCCAAATACCAATTGGAATCAAATTATAGCACGAAAGGAGATAAGAGAAAGCAGAGAGATTTCCTAAAGTCCTATTGCCTCTTGAAGAAAAGTATAGACGTCTCCGTACCATTCTGTAAGACTCTACTTCACTAGTTTTGGTACACCGAGATCAACGAACCTAAGGTTCTGATACCAACTTTGTCACGACCTAGACCATCATGATTGGCAGCCACACTAACCCTCCGGTGGGAGAACCGATACTACAACCCAATTAACCAAATTAACGAAAACTAAAGCATTTAAAGATATGGAAGCAGGTTTAAATGTCGAAAGGAAAAATAGGGAGTTCCCATAAACTCCGAAAGTCTAACAAAACAATTACAGAAATAATGCCTAGAACCTGAAAGTCAATGTACCGAAACATCTACTAACGACAAGTATAATAAAATGGGTGCAACACCAAACTAAACATAAGAATATTTAAGTACTAGTCTAAGTCCGAATAGAAATGGACTAAACATAATGAGAACTCATGACAGCCCTGGAAGAACTGGCTCACCCTTGAATTTGATTTGATCTTTAATCTCGTAGACGAGGTCTGTCAGTAGCCGCCTGAAGATGCCATGTACTCAACAAACAAAGAGCAAGTGCAGTATCAGTACACAACCACAATGTACAGGTAGGATCACACAGCTATTCCAATAAGTGAAACATATACAAGTAATCACAACATAATAAAACAGGCATATACCGAATATATACAATATTAGTCATCATTTCAGGATCAATGTACAATTCCACATTCTCAATAATACACATATATGACAAGTCAATGGTCCTCTCATGGAACCCATACCCAAACTTCTAGTGTACTGGATCGTGACACACGTTCCAAGTTAGTGTGTCAGATCGTGACACCCATTCCAATATGTATGTCGGTACGTGACATCCGATCCCCGTTAGTTTGTCGGAATGTGACACCCGTTCAATTCAACATGCCACAATCACAATCACAAGGTACATTCTCATAATCATACAATCAAGGGTTGATTCATGGCATACAATCATTTATTCATACTCAATTACGATTAGTGTGATCAATAGTGCAACACTCGCATACATACATGCATTAAAATAAAGCAATTACTAACATACATCACACCAACATGAAATCACAACCATCACCTACCTCGAACAAAGCTTGAACCCTCATAAGAAACTTGATTCTTCCCTTTTCGGATTCTTTTGGCTTGCTCTTGGTCTACAAATAATCAATATAATGCGAGCATCAATAAACGAGGCCTAATTACCCAGATTACAATAAATATTATCAACCCTAGGCCAAACTCATGATCCTAAGGTGCAGTTAGGGTTTTTTCCCACCATCAATTCCAGTAAAAAAACCCTCCCCCAACAATATATAATCAAGATTCTATGTTCTACGGATTGAAAAATGGATTTGGGGAGCGAAAACCTTACCTTTAGCACCAAAAGTCGTGGAGAATTTCCAAGAAAACACCTGGGGTCGTCTCCTAGCTCTCAAGAACGAAACTTCTAGAAAATAACGATTTTGGAGTTTAATTCCTTCTTAAATCGCGACTAAGCTGCTACGGCGGGCCTCATCCCACCACAGCGTCCCCGCCCTGGCGGGAATAATCCAGCCCTGGTGGCTTACACGGAGACAGAACCTCGGAATTTGAGTTCCAAGTCCCCATTTCACAACACACCTTCATCCCATGACACTCAGAAACTACCCATTCCTGCTAAGATCAGTTTTGGGAACTCTACTCGCTTGAATTCAATTCCGTAAAGTCGTACGGGTTCCTTAACGTCTTAGCTATTCAATAATTTAATCAAATCCATTATTAAATCTCTCATTCACTACCAGATATTCCTAGACCTCACTGACTCTGATTTTGTTCAAATCTGGACTAGACTAGGAATTCTCAAGTTACTACCAAAAAGTTTTTTGGCCCAAATTTTTTCCCCGTTGAATTTTCTATAACGATGGGAATAGGTCGTTACAAATTTACCCAGAATATTTTTACTATGTCTTGCGTAATGTTCTGTTTGCTAATTTGAATTGGTACTTTTCGTTTGATTTTCTCTTTTTGCTTCATCCTTTAAGCATCCTTTTTTATCGCCTGCACTTCACTCCTCCATTAATATCTCTCTTTGATTTTACCCGTTTCTTCTTAATTTTCAATGCAAGTAAACAATGTAAAGCTCTTATTGATTTCGCTAAAATTTTGGAAAGGCACGCTCACTTGCCCTTACGCTTCCCACTCTCATGCTTACCTCTACGTATAGATATTGTAGGCTAAATGATAGAGTTGATGGTCCTAAGGTGTTTGATATAATTGATAGAAAGTTATGTATATGCAATTGTTTCTTAAATAAAATATAAGAATTTGAGTTGTCAAAAATTACCATGCTCATTATGTGTTCAACAATTTGTTCGAAAGAAAGAAAGGAAGTAATAGTATCACTGATTGATTACAATTAGTAATCGGTACCGCTTAGTTGAGCTAGAGTTTTTGCTAGATGTTGTTTGTCGATTCTAGATAAAGCACAACTAATCTTTCCGCGTTAACACTTAAGATCAAGAACATCCTTAGGAGCAAAATAATGGAACCTCATCTCAATAAATGTATGAAAACGACAGAATACTTGAAGGCTAAGAGAAAAAGACTAAATTTTTTAACTTAGTATAGTTCACCATCTCAAGAAATATGAAAAACAATGCAAAAAACAGAAAGAACTTTAGGGTAAAGGCAAAAAAATAAAATAAAATGACAGCTTACTAAGAGTAAGAACAAAACCTGGTGAACTCTATCTAATGAAAAATATGAAAAAACAAAAGTGTAGATAACAGAGAAAACTTAAGGCAAATAGAAAAGTGGCAGCTTACTTTGAGTTACCAATGATAGCCAGTAAAAATACCAAAGATAACATAACTGTGATTATTAGTGTGTTCAATTTCTTTCACTTTTGTTTGTCCCCGTTCTTTGGCTTCCTTCGATTGTTGTCACTTAGCCTTTTCGCTTTACTTTATTTGCTTACATTTTATGCTTCCTTTAGTGATCTACTTAAAGTATAAAAATATCCACTCCTAGCATATATAGATTACCACTCTCACTTCTATCAAAATGGATGAATAAAAATCAACTATAATGAAACAGAAGGAGTAGCTAGAAGTTGAGGCTTACTAACCAAATAAAAACATCCTTAGGAATTAGCCAAACTAGATGTTATTAATTAATAAAAAATAACATCATTACTTGAGACAACCCTAGGTATGAGCTTTCAGTCACCTTCTTCCTCCATCTCCTTAGACTTTGATGCCACACCAATATAACATAACTACCTACCATGCTTCCTCTTTCCATTTCCAACAGCTATTATTTATATGTTTCTTGTCATTATGATTTCCCGATTACCATATTTGTACTACATGTTTCACACTGCTTTATGTCTACATTGAGAAGAGTCTTACAATTCTTACAATTTCTTTGGATTTCTAAAGGATTCTTGGTCATTGGATTTCTAAAGGTGTCTTGCAGCTCTCATTTTCTTCTCAAAAATTGTCTTATTTCATTTTCTGTGCATATCTCAATCTTCTTTTATTACAGGATTTTTTCAGGATTCACTGCAGACTCTTTAATTACTAAAGACAGTGTAATAAGTCAGAGGAAGGACGACTTAGTAACTATGCAACATTGACACCCCAAACTAACTAAAAGGCTGAAAAAAAATTCAAGTCATTTTATAATTTTAAACTTTCATAATAGTTATAATAAGTTTCTGACGTACCTTTTTCGGGATTAGTTGACTGATTTTAGAGGTTTAAACGTCATGTGTTTGTTTGTATTGGACAGTTGATTTTGGAAAGTACTATTCAAATTCGTCAATGATTAAGAAGTCTCAATATAATTGCCGATAGTTATGCTAATTCTAATAAGTAATGTTTATACTTTGATTATTGTGTTTTGAGCCAATGAGCTGTTGATCTCCACTAAAGAAACACAAGAATACTTATTTGGAAGACAACAATCAAGTGAATTCTCACTGTGTTGAAAAAAAGAGAGTTTAGTTTGAGTATATTATTGGTGACTGAAATGTATGATTCCATGCAAAATAACACTGTTTGTAAGTTTGGGTTAGTGGGTTTTTAGTTTCTTCCGTATAACAAAATGTGTGGATCAGAAGGGGGTTTTATTCATTGTTATTTCAAGATTTCATCTTTAAGGCCTAAATTAAATGTCAAGTTACTAACTTTTTTGTTCTTTTTGGTGTTGTGACCTTTGCATTATCTGCATATTAGTAGTCTTTGTTGTTTCCTTATTATCTGTTGCGTATGATTAGCTTGATGTGACTGGAGTTGGTTCATGTACAATGGAGAATAAATCTGAAACAACCTCTCTATCTATATGAGTCAGGGGTAAGGTTTGGGTACACTCTGCCCTTTCCAAATCCCATTTGTGGAATTACGCGGGGTATATTGTTCTTGTTGAACAATGAAGAATAACTTTAGAGGTGGCAAGAATATTGATTTATGGTAAAAATGACATTTTCTTCCTTGAATGTATCAGTCGAAACAGAAAAAGAAACAAAGACGAACTGCATCCTTAACTTAGATTTAGAGTGCACCATGATCAACTTTTGATACTTGCTATTTCTTGACTCTGAAGAGCTTTTGGGTTGTATGATTCATCACTTAATTGAAATTAAACATTTTATCCATTACTCATTATTTTCGTAGTTCGTTGTCCTTCATTTTCTGTTATTATTCTACTAGAATATATGATCTTCCGAAGTTGTGAGAATTTTCTAATTCCTTAGATTATGTCTAAGCCTCAGTTGAAAAGGACCTACTTATATTGAAGGTGGATAACCTTATTCTACTTATGTAATGTGCTTACCATATGCCATCTGTGTCAAATACAATTTTTTGCAGTTGGTTTTGTATTGCTGTGTTTCTACGGGGCTGAGGTCTACATATGCAGGGGAGTCGTTCAACAACCATCTTTCCAAATTAGCAGGTATCGTATCTATTAACTTCTCCATTTGCTCGACTGAGATATAATTTGTGGATTGTGTGATAGTTTGCTTTTCATCGAGTACATGACAAAATGATTGCTGAGCTGCCTAACCATCTTAGCTACTCATCAAACTGCAATAGCAGTGTTTCTTTTTTAATATTAGTAACTTTGTCTAAAAAGCTAACATCACTTGATTGCCTCCTTCAAAGAAAGAAGATTCTATTAGTTCTAGCAACTTCAATTTCAAAGATCATGAACAACAGAAGCACATAAATATTACTTTCGTGGGTTTCGTGGGTATTGCACTTGATAGATCTACTAATGGTGCAAATTAAGTAAAACCACATAAACATGTGATATGCATGGCTTGGTACTTGATTTCTTCTCCATTGTACAGTAATCTGACATATCTAATAGTAAATTGATGCTCGTATGCTAAAATATTTGTGAGAATGATTAATTCTTCGTGATTTTGGAGATGAACAAGTAGATTATATAGATTGTTAGTGGCAATTATAATGTGCTTTCTTGCCAGTTGAATGTACAACAAAGTAAATATTCCGGACAAACTTCTATTTCCGTTTACTACATACAAATAGTTGTGCTTTATAGTACTTTATTTGTTCCTATTATCTAGCTAATGTGGTTGAAGTTAATAATCATCTTTTACTCCTACCATTGAAAAATTAACTAACTATTTCTTTGTGTTCAAAATATATAGGTGAATGAAAAAAACAAAATAAAGCCGAGGAGAATTTTTTTTCATGCTTTTGTCAATTGGATTTTTCCGAATTTAAATAACTTATCTCCAGAGTGATGTGTTATTTTTTGTGCACTAATTCCACTCCTCTTTACTATATCCGTTGAATTGTGTTAGTTGTTCACTTCTTTAATTTATTTTCAGGTAATAAAAAATTTCAACCTGAAAGAACCTACTTTTATTGAGAGATTCCAGATTTAGAAGTTACATCTCTGTTCTGGCCTTTCCTAGAAAGCTCCATGTATAAGATTTCGCAAAATAATATGTAACATACGATAAAGTGTATTAACATTGATATTTATTTTAATCATGTTGCATATTTTCACGTCTTTCTTTATAACTACTTTTATTTTCACAATGTATGCTCCTTGCATGGGCACCCTTATCTAGTATATACATATATGTCACTTCTAAGTATTTACAAATATTTTGAAATAGATAATGAAAAATATGTATATGTAGATATATAATTAAAATAGTAACATATAGCAAAATTCTAATGTTATCCCATTAAATAAAGTCCATCCTTATCACTTTTTCACCACCGCCAAACTCCCTTTATTAGTATACTAGAACAGTAAGCCCGTGCATCGCACGGGTCCAACATGACTAATTTACTTATCTAATGTATTCAATTTACAATTTAGGTAAAAAATTGAAGTAAACAATTATCATGACTAATTTAATTATTTATTTTCTTCAATTGAGATAATTTTTTCAATACACAATTATAAAATAGTTTTAGCAATAGATAATCGGTGTTTCATTATTTGATTTGCAGTATTTTTGAGCTCTAAATTTATCTCTTGGTGTGCGAAGAAGCAACCTACTGTCTGTAGATCTTCTACTGAAGCGGAGTATAGAGCTATTGCCTACATTGTTGCTGAAACTACTTGGATTCGGCATGTTCTTTCTAGGCTTGGTGTATATCTTTGCGAACCAGTTCGTGTACTGTGTGACAATGTTAGCTCTATGTTTATGACCCACAATCCAGTGTTTCATGATCGGTCCAAACATATTGATGTGGATTTCAACTATGTTCGTGATAAAGTCGCTTAAGGAAATCTTGTTGTAGAATATGTGCCCACTCACTTGCAGTTTGCTGATATTTTTACAAAAGGATTATTCTCATCTCACTTTTCATTTTTACGTGATAATTTATCTGCCATTTCTGTCCATTTAGATTGAGGGGGCATATTAGGACTCTTGTTAGGACTCTTAGAATCTTATTAGGACTCTTATGTGTAAGTACATTTGTACATGATTTCATATATATATATATATATATATATAAACAGAGGGAGGCTCTACGCTTGATTGAGCTATTCACAAATATATTCTTAGTTATTATGTTTTAAGTGTCATGGATTGAATCATATCAACATATAAAATAAGGATATTTTATATAATCCTACTTTACTTATAATTACAAACTTGAGAGTTAGGAAATTAAATATATGTGCAGTACATGTGATGAAGAACTTTTTGAGTTGTTGAACCTGAATTTTCGTCTTTTAGCTAAGTAGACTAGGACACTGAAATCGTCTAACTTAGGCTAGAAAATGATTTGTTCATTTCTCTAATTAGCCTTTTCTTCTCATACTAATTGATAGTAGTGTTTGGATGAATGTCTTCCTATGTGATGTAGTAATTAAAAGTAGTAAAAACATTTTTTTACTTTATTTATAATATGTTCAAAACTTAAGGAATTAAATTTCTAATATTGGAAGTTGAGGCCTCAAAATCTTTTTAAGAATTTAGAGTAATGTGATAGCTTCTTCATTGTTGGAAAGGTATCTTTTTCAAACAAAAAAGCCTTGCAGTTAGGTTTTTAGACCCCAGCCCACCAACACATAATTAGAATCTGGGCTTGTTGGAGAAGCAAAGAAGCTCGATGACAGCTTCTTATTCGAGTTATAGTCTAATGTCAGACGTATATGATAGTACAAAAAATAAGGCCTAACCCATCGGTGGCCCCCTAAACTTGGCACCAACTTTCACTTAGGCACCTCAAGTGGGCGATGTTCATTTTAGACACCTCATGTAGGGTCTCACTGTGTCATTTTGACACTTTTTATATTTTCAAAATCGCATTTTAAGTGCGTACATCCAGACGCCTCTTATGTGGAAAAATAAACGAATTGGTATGTGACACGTGGAAATTTTATTTTATTTTTAAAAATCTCAATTTTACTTTCTTTTTTTCTTTCTTCCAGATCCCAAACCCCATGCCCCCACCTCTTTTCTTCTTCTTCTTCTTGCGCCTCCTTCCCCTTCATCTGTTCTTCTCCAAAAAAAAGGCAAGAACATAGGTTAGTTTACAAAGTAAATTACGTTTTGGAGAATAAGGAAAATCATACCAAAGCGAAAAGTTTTTATATGACATTTAAAATAAGATGATTTCTTGTGCTACTACGATTGGGATTTACAATGAAGGATATGTAAAATAAATTTCTTTTTTTTTCATTGGAGGTTGTTCTTTATTTCTTTTTTATTCCTTGAAATTAATTTAATTTTCGATGGAGAAGGTAAAAATGTAAATCAGTTTTTCCATTTGAAAGAAGTTGATTTCTTTTTTTATTCCCTTGAAATCGATTCTGTTTTTGAATATGAATCAAGATGCAAATTCGATTTTCAAAGAAGATGGAAGAATCAAAGAGTTTAAAAAAGTTGTGTGGTGATGGAGGATGGTAGAAGGTGGGGAAGATGGAAGGGAGAAAGCAAGGAAGAAGAAGGAGAATAAAATATTTACAAAAAAAATCAAAATATTTACAAAAAAAGTCTCTGACGCG